>VDFB02281492.1:401363150-401500866 GCA_007258455.2 Sequoia sempervirens | reverse complement strand
GATGTAAGAGGGTGGATTAAGGGGATGCAAGAGGGTGGATTAAGGGGAGTTGATAGAATGACTTGAAGGGATGCAAGAGGGTGGATTAAGGGGAGTTGAGAGAATGAATTTAAACCCCAAGGGGTGTTGAGAGAGTGACTTAAGGGGATGCAAGTGGATGGATTAAGGGTAGATATATGAGGATATTGATTGAGGGGTCCTAAGAGGATGAATTAAGGGGTGTTGAGAGAGTGACTTAAGTGGATGCAAGTGGACAAATTAAGGGTAGATATATGAGGGTATGGATTACGGGGTCCTAAGAGGATGGATTAATGGTAGTTGATAGAATGACTTAAGGGGCTGCAAAAGGATGGATTAATGGTACATAAGAGGATGACTTAAGGGGTTTTAAGAGAATGGCTTAAGGGGATATGAAATCAATTATAAAGTATCAATTAAATGTATCTAGAACTATATATAGTTACCTGATTCATTCCATAATATATGTGCATCTCCTCTCTTTTTTGTAAAGCATCTACCTAAAACAAAAAATGATATAAAACTTTAATTAGGAAATGATTAAAGACATACATATATATATATATATCAATTAAATATATATACAACTAGATATACTTACCAATATTTATTTACTCTATTGTACCATCTGCATCCTCTCTTTTTTGTAATGCATCTATGATTGTCTCATGATCATCCATTGAAATTGTCCATAAAACTTTATTAGTAGGCCTCCCTTGATATCTAACTAGTTTTATATTGGTTTCCAAAATCAAATGTGAATAATGCATAATCTTCTTGTGTCTTTCATAATCTTCAAATGCAAGCAAGCCATTCTTTCTCATCAAATATTTTTGAAGCCAGGTGCCAACAACAACCACTGAACCAGTTGGATACTCAAAGTTGTCATCATCCACTCTAGTATGTACCAACTTATGTTTTCTCTCAACACATCTAGCCAACCAGTACTCTGTCTGCTCTTCATTCCCTTGAGGTGCAACAACAACATACACATGTCCTGCAAAAATAAATACAAAATTCAATAAAAAGTGACTTATATTTAACTCATATAAACATGCATACATACAAAATTCAACTCAATAAATAATGTACCTTCTTGTACAAGATTTGAAACACGATCATAATCATCTGATGCGAACACTTGATTATCTTCAATTGTCATTTCATGTTGAACATGTGTTGATGTAGGCGTTAAAGCTCTTTGTTGCCATTGTTCGACCCATTCCATATTTTCACATGCCTGCCAATCACCTACAATACAAAATTGACAATAGCATGCCAACTCCCTTGTCCATATTGTCCATGTGTTTGCATTCGAACTCTTAAATGAATGCCATTTTGCACTTCCATTAATTGTTTCACAATCCCGTCGAGAAAAAATATCATTTTCTTCAACTAACCAAAAGAAGCATCGAATTATTGATTTCTCACTTATTCTTGTAGATAATTTGGTATTGCACCAATCTACAATTGCACGTGCATTTCTAAATTTTGTAGCATCCTCAAATTTTAGTTGCTCTCTAGCAAGAGCTCTTTTCACACATGCACCTGCTCCATCGTGTTCTCCCTTACCATGACCAGCTTCAAAAAAACTCCATATGTGTTGGATATTATTTTCCTTATGAACTCTACATAGCCAATAAAACATTCTAGCATTTTTGAATTGACCCATGCAATTATCTGACCATATGAGATGTTCTAGCATTTGAATTCCTCTCTCTTTTAAATTTTTATAAAATATATCAAAACAATATTGTACAAACTCAGATGAATGTAATCAATTATCACTTACATAAAAATGGTACTCTCTCAAAAAAATTCTATTATCTTTTGTACTATCTTCAGCATGTCTATAAACAATGTGAACAAATATAGCTACTTGCACTGAATTATAATATTGTGATTGAATTTCTTCTTGTGGAGCAAGAGTATAATTTTCAGCAAAATCAACAATTGACAATATAGTTCCAATTGGAAATGTGTTTTTACATAAACGAAATTGATTATCAAGCCAATGAGCATTCTGAGAGTGTTGAACATATTTAGGTACAAACTTATCTTTAAATTCAGTAATAAAAGCATGCACACTAACTTTTTCCACAATTAGCTCAACACGTTTTCCAATTTTACCATCTTTTAAAGAATACTCAATATTTTTAAATTTTTTTACATCCACTAATTGTTTTCCAAATTCATCTAAACTACTTTCATGCATACATTCTCCTAATAATGAAAAGTTACCACATCTATCGCATTCTCCAGAAATGCATCCTTTTAAAAAAAATGAGTTTCCATTTAAAGAGGGATTACAAAACAAACCTGCTATAAAATCTTTGATTCTTTCAGGTGGCATATTAATACCACAAATGTCCTACATAATTTGGTTAGCATGCAAAGTGCATCATATATATCAAAATATATCATAATAATAATGAAATTATACATGAGTCTTACAATAACAAGAGATTTGTTGCTTATTAATTCTAACATACCAAGGTTTACACTTTTCGAATGATCTTTGACTTATGCTAATATTCAATGGTAAGATTGAAGCATCTAATTTTTTTTTATATAATTTAGTTTGAGTCATATCTAAGAGATGCTTTGGATGAGGTTCACGAATTTTTGAACCCACCCTTAATTTTAAGACATCTCTAATGTTAGGTGATACTCTTGTATTATCATACCAAAATTTTTCGATTAAAGATTTAATTTCATTAGTTAATTTCATGTCTAATCTTGGGAGTCTACCACTAAAACTCCAACATTGATTAATAGGATCCTTTTCAATACTTTCTCTTCTTTTAGCAGCTCTTATCAAAGTTCTAGGATTTAAGTTTATACATTTACTAATCTTACTTAACATTCTTTTATTTGAAGTTGTTTTATCAACTAGAGCAGTTGTTATTGCACGACGAGCCGCATTCTTATCTTTTGATTGAATTTTCTTACCAATAACATCAATAGCATTAGCAACACTAGATATGACTTGTTCTATTGAATCATCTTTCTTTTTTGGTTTTACAAAAACACCTAATTTTTTCATCACTTTTCTCATTTTAAACATTCTCATCAATTGCACCATGAGTTGACATTGGAATTCTAATTTCTTTCTATAAAAAAACATTTTATATATTTTATTTCCATAATTTCTAATTTGTCTTGAAGAAACTTTACCACGAAGGTTATCTAGCACATTTGTTTCAATTGTTAAAAAAACATTTTCACCTTCATCCATAGATGGAGTTTCATTTTCATTCACACAAGGGGTTTCATTTTCATTTTCAAATGTAAAAGGGATTTCATTCTCATTTTCATCAATATTAGGGATTTCATTCTCATTTACATTCTCATAAGATATAATTTCATCATTTTCTTGTTTCTGCATTGTTTCAACCCTAGTATTATTGATCTCATCAATTGTGTATCCAGCTTCTTCTAAACAAGCAATATCAATATTATAAAAACTTGGGTTTGAATACATACCTGGATAGATTGTTTGAATAGGTGCATTTTCCATATCATTGGGAGGTGGATTTGAAGACACACCCGAAATTGTTTGCATATCATTCAAAGTTGAAGTTGAAGGAACAGTTGGGTTTGTCTCCATAATTGCATTTTCTTCCATATTCACCATCTCCACATTTGCATCATCTACATTCATTTTATCATTCATGACTTCCTGTTCAACATTCTTGGAACTAGATGCTTCCAAATATTTCATTTGATGAATCCTTTTTCTCCTTTCCCTTTGTCTTTTTGCCTCCTTATCTTTATTTGCTTGAATTTCTTTGGGTGTCATTACCTTTCTACATCTTTTTCTTTGTTTTTTCTTATCACCCATGGTTACCAAACCTTCTTTGATGACAAAAACAATAATTCAAGAAACCTATTTTAAAATTGCCACCTCCTTCAAATATTCAAATAAAACTATGTACTATGAAGATCATTTTTTCTATGAACTCTGAAGTACAAAATCATCATGAGTACATCCAAAAACTCACTTTTTCCAAATTTTCTTGTAAAAAGTTCTTGCACTTGATTCCACTTTAGAAAATTTAACTTGCACTTTCTCTATTCCAACAATTTGAATAGAATATGCCCTGCACAAGACAAATTTGCAATAAAAAACGCAGAAAATGACACTTTCGGACCATACTATAGAAAAAGAATGTTGCAGGAAAATCATGTTTTACCAATATTTTTCAAATTAGGAAAAATGGCTATTATAGAAACACGTACACGTTATGAAATGTGTAAGCGTTATGTTCAAAAAATGCATACGTGTTTCATAACGCGTACGCATTACAGTCTCCCAACGGCCAAAACGTAATGCGTATGCAACATGAAACACGTACGCATTTCTATAACGCATACACATTATTTAAAAGTTGATCTCCCATACCAAATCCAATGCTGGTTTTAGGCTTGGGAAAGACTTGGCAATCCGAGCCTTAGCTTTTGACCTGCAACTAAAAATTTGACAACATAGATGATGAACTTTTTTTCTGAATGATTCTATAAAATTTCTATAAAATTAAAACCCATTAGAGAACACAATGTCTACTTTCTAAATATATAATTTTTGTTAAAATTGGATTACATTTGCTATTTTTTAATTAATTTCTAAGCAAACTAGGCCTTAAACTTGAAATATCAGGTTTTTTTGGTTTTTTAATAACTTTGTATTGATTGAGTTTCTTGTAAAAAAAATTATATGGGATCAAACTTCATAAAATTCTCTACACAATGAAAAAAAAAAGATTCAAAAAATGTTTTGTTCAGGTCCAATTATGTTGTTAGTACATGTTGATTTGAAAAACATCAATTAAGGCCAATAAAAAATTAATTAAAAAAAATATTCAACCAAAAATTACAAAAAAAAATCCAGCCCAAACTTTATGTTGTTAGCTCTCTTTTCCTAAAAGGAATTAGCAAAATAATTTTATTTAGGTCAAAAAGTGTTGTCCATACACCTGCTTGGTATGGTAAAAAAAAGGGACTTTTAAAAAGTGGTTTTTATAGATCCTTATCAAATTTTAATTTCTATAAAATAGGTATTTTAATAATTTACATACTTGGAAACTAGATTCAAAATTCAAAATTTCATATTACTGACTTTTTGTAAGATTCATTGTGGAAGTGCCTCAAATTTTTAGTCCAAGTGTGACAAATTCTAAAAAGCAGCAAAAACATTTCCACTTTTTGAGTTTTTTGTGTACCCAACTTCTTGCATCAGCCCAGAAATAGACAAATGCGCCATAGGATGTTGAAGTCAAAGCTCCATAGAAAAAGGTTAGATGCATTGTCAAATAGGGTGGAATCCCTATAATAGAGGGTGAATGCACTGAAAAAAGTGGTGAAAGCACTACAAAAAGCAACAAAAGTGCCGAATTGGTGAATGCAATAGTTTGTTTCCAGTTTGTTCAATTTCTTTATTTTTTTTGGTAAAAGGACCATTTATTCCAGGATGATGTAATCTAAATCACAGTTTTTGTAGTTTTTCCAGTGTGTAAGGTTTTGTTTGAGGTTTGTTTTGAGAACAATTAGACAAGCACAATCAAGCATAACATACATTCTCTATGGTTGTGATAGACTATATTCTCTTGGATTCTGCTTGGGTTTTACCCCAACCGCACTTATCTTTAGTAGATGAATTCAGAAGCTTGGCCACATGGGCTCCACCTTACATTGCACTCTCTTCTCAGGTCAACCAAGCTTCCAACCTCCATGAAACTCCCATGGAAGACTGATCATCTCTACTAAAGATTGCGAGAATGTGGATGCCTTCACACCAATCGGTGTTGTACCAAGAAAATAGATAAAGGATTTGGCCAATTCTATAACAAGGGTTCTAGTAAGGACTTTCCTTTCATAGGAGTTGACCCAATGTGGCGAGAGACCATTGTTCCCTTCTTGTTGGAGCCGACCATGTGATATTGGCATTTAATCCAATATCCACATTTATATCCCGACTAGAAATACTCTTGGCTTTAGAGTGTTACCAGTTGAGTCATTCCCTTGGATGAGTACTTTTTCCCCAAGGCAAGCCCTCTAGAATAAAAAAAAAAGGGAGAGAGTATGCTCATAGTTTGATCCTCTTTATTCTGCATGAATAAAGAGAGAACCCTCGCCATATACCCTACTCACATTCAAAAATTAAAAAATGGGTTTGGATTTTTGGTCACCTAGTTAAGGGGAGAGCATATGCCTACCATTCAAAACACACCACAAAGAAATGAAAAAGAAAGGGGTCTGGATTTTTGGTCACCCAGTTAAGGAGAGAGCATATGCCCACCCTTCCAAACAAGTAGTAAACATGGTGTTCATTCCTTTCTAATTAATATATGTTCCTAATTTAAGCAAGAAGGAAATATATAAAATCTAGCCCTTGCATCAAATTCATTAGTAGTTTCTCATAGATTATCTTTGGCAAGTGTTATGGAGTTTCAACATGATCTTTGAAAATGTTTCATGCAACCTGCAAAACATAAAAGCCAACATTATTTTTCATTCCTAGGAAAAAAAATACATAAACATATTAAAAGTGCCAGAACATAAATTAGAAGTGCCAAAACAATAGAAGCACAATAGAATTAAATAAAAGTGCCACATAATTTAGCCAAAGCACCACTAAAAAGGGGGGAAGCACCAAAAAATTCTATGAAAGTGCCACTGAATGACTTGAAAGTGCTATAGAAATCCTTTGAAGTATTAGAATAGTTTGCGAAAGTGCCAGAGAATCTTTCACAAGCACTAGAAGATTACGCGGTTGCGCCAAAAAACCACAAGTCTGAACCTATAAAACAAAACTTCTAGAAAATGTTAAAATAATAGGGGCTAGGCCCCATGGTGGGTGCCAATTTATGTGTGCCAGAAAATATGCGTGAATTATACTTAAAACAAATACACTTAGATTGGAAGTATTATATTAAAAAATCTATCTAAATCCAACATAGTCTAAAAACAGTATTCTCTAAAAACTTCACATCCTCCTCTAATCTTAAATGTCCTAGAAATTCATGCTCTCAGATCTTATTTCTGTACAAAACCCTGAGATGTCATCTAAGAAATGAGTATCCTATCTATCTATAATGCATATTATAAACCTACATCTATATGATCAAAATATTTAGTTGTATGAAATGATAACTAGACATGGTGAAATGTACAACTGCATACAAATGATATGAAGTGGAAAACAATGCAAGCTATGCTAATGCTAATGATATTAAAATGGATTCTACATGCCGAATTAAACTATGAAATGCCTAAAGGAGCCATGATCTAAATCAAAATTGATTACTAATCTAAATGCTAAGCTAGAATGCAAATGAAGCTCTAGAAACTTAAGTGAAATTTTGTAGAGTAAGACTATGCAATTGCTCCTTATACCAAAGCTATAAATTGGGCTCAATTTATAGAATTTTCCAAGGCATTGGGTGAGTTGGCAGCCATGGGTGATCAAGATTTAATCTAGAGAATTTGACGGAGAAGAATGAAGAGGATGGAGAAAACAAGGTAAATATTCCCTTTAATAAAACCATTTTACCAAGTGCAAGAGGGAATCATTTGAAGGATGAAGCCATGTGTCTTCAAGGTTCTTAAATTGTTGAGAATAATTATCCAAATTAGAGAATAATAATAATCATTTTCATGTGACACATGGTGAGTTGGAGGGTGAGATGGAAGGTAGTTAGAGAAAAGTTTGTAGAAATGTGATGGAATTCAAATTTTAAAATTTGAATTAAGTGAGAGGGAAGTTAATTAAAATAAACAAATTATTTAGATTTGCTCATTTTAATTAAATCATGAAAGAGGTAAATTGGAATAGAAGAATTAAGAGGAAAGGAATGATGTAAATAAATTTGATTTATTTATATAGTAGAGGAATAGAAATTTATTAATTAAATAATCGATATTTAATTAATATTCTCCAGACCAATTTTGAGTGTATGCAGATACGTATCCATCTTGTTACAACTATATATGATATTAAAATGTTATCTCCTAAGAGAGTGTTGCATGTTTATAGAATCCTTTAATTTGGAGACAAGGGTAACTAGACATTTCTTACTAATTTGGATTGACACTTTTCCTATCTTTAATCCTTCAACATACTTCTAGTCATCGACACATAGAGCTTTGTTTCCTCATATCATGGTAGATTTTTCTACATGTTTACAAATGAAAGTTTGAAATCCTATAGTACATAACATCAATTTAGTTGTGAGATTGATAGTGGTTGACCGTGCAACCAACAAAATCTTGGTAGAATTTAGCCATGAATTTAAGCATGGATTCCCTAACACCCATTAGTGCTTAACAGTATTGAGAAGATTCAAAATCTTGTAAGAAATTAGGTGAGAATTCTAAAGGAGTGCAATTCCAAATTCTCTATCTGCCTAAAGAGTAGTAAGATAGCTTTACTAACTATCCATCCTTTACTCCTTGGGGTGAGAGTAGTTTAACTCAACAATAGATTATAGGTGGTAGTGATTTGTAGTTACAATTGTTGAGATGGATTGAGCAGCCCCTTTATCACTGGTTCATTCACTAACTTTTTGTTCCTTGATTTCCTCAATATTTTCTAAGTGAGATATTTTCTTCCACAAACTGATATGTTTTACTATTCTTCAGAATTCATCTCTAAAACTTCATGCTCTTATATATCTACCAATCCTAAATCTGATTAAACAGAAAAAGAACTAGTCCATTAATGTATAAAAAATGAAGTAACCCAATCAACACCTTTTTGGAATTTATGGAAATAAAGAAATTAGATTTTGTGCAAGCAAAATCATATACGTCATGATGTCCTCTAATAAACTGTGTTTTCAGATAAGTAAACTAGATTAATCTTTCATAAAATGGATGACTCCTCAGCAGCCCAAGAACAAAAGTTGCACCAAAGTTCCAACATATTGAATGAGGATTTATACAAATGGCAGGACATTAATGACAAATATATGAAGAAAATGAAGGTTGGAATGGAAGAGTAAAGGTAAAGAAAAGAATAAGTTGCACTATTAACCCAATGGCATTATGAAATCAGATTCACCAGTTGATTATTTGCAATAGCTAGCCATGTCTTGGGTCAAAATTCCTAATACGTTTAGGCAAAGATTGCTATCTATTGCAAGCATCCATTGTAACCCCACTCAAACATTATTACCACTAACACTATTTCATTTTTTTCCAAGCTTGAAGGATAACATAATAATGAGGTTTAGCAAGCATGAAGACAACCATAATTTTCATTATTGCAACAATCAAATAAATATATTTTTAAACCCTTATATCTAAGTTTATCTCTTAAAATGGCACGGTATATCTAGATTTTAACTAAACCTAATAAAATTAAGAACCTGGATTGCCTGTGCTTGAAAGTAATGGTGGATCTAGAGATAGTGGAGGATGCCCTAGCTGAAGCCTACACTAATCAACTCTTCCAAATTCATCCACACCTCTGCTTCTTCTTTTCCCAAATCTCTTCACACCAAATGAGACCTCAATAGGTCGATTTAAGGAAGGAGAGACGGGTTTCTCCATGGCATGTTGGTCAAAATCCCTTCCTGCCATGGGTGGCAATTGCAAGTGTTGCCAAGCTTCTTAATACTTTTGTTGTCCTCCAACTTCTTCCCCCTTGGTCGAGATTTTTCCTCGACTATCCCTCCAATGCTCATCCTTCTCCCGTGAAGGCATTCACAGTCTTCCTTCCCTCTTTTGGTTCGATGACAAACTTGGTAAAATTCCTTTTACAAATGTCTATAGTATTGGCAATTATTATTATTATTTTTTAATTCTTCTTGGTGCTGGCATTCAATGAGTTCATTGCCTTGTCTATTTCAATGCCCATCCACTTCTTTTTTTAATATAAATGATGAGTATTTAATCATACATGGATTTAAGTTATTTTTATTTAAAATTATTTAGTTATTCACTTATAGCTCATTATTTATTATTTACTTGTTTTAACTTCATTTATTTATTTAATTTATTTACTCCCTCATAAACCTTAATAAATTTATCAATTTAAGCGTTTCCACTTAACTAGAATAATTAGGTTTTATGAACCTCGAGTTAACAAAACTACAGGCATGGTTAGCACTAGAATGACAAACCAATTACCTTTCTCTCAACCAGAAGAACCACAAAATCTGCCTCACTTGCACCCCAGTACCTACATCCGATGAAAAACCTCATACAAGCCAACAACCAATCATTAGTTCGTGTTAATCCAACCATTTAACATATTAAATTAAAATAGCATATCAAGACCAAAGATCACATTCCATAATAATTTGTGTTAATCCAAACATTTAACATATTAAATTAAAATAACATATTAAGGCCAAAGATCACATTCCATAATAATTTGTGTTAATCCAAACATTTAACATATTAAATTACAATAACATATTAAGGTCAAAGATCTCATTCCATAACAATAACATTAAGGCTCCTAGTTAACACACACAAACTTATATATGTCCACATATTCAAATCTATAGTTCCACCCCTAGTCCAAATCACTTCGAGGCTAGGGGTCATGCAAAATGATTAACAAAGTATCAAGAGGATATGACACTAACCTAGATTAATTATTAGGCACCTAACTGTGAAAGATAAAACTTGTAATAAAATAATATATAAAATTATTAGGCACCTAACTGTGGGAAGTATGATGAAGCATAATAGTTTGATTTTGCACATATTCCACTCACTAATGTTGGCATAATCAGTGCTCATAATTTGAGGAATATCTCAAGTTTGTAACAATAATTAAATCTTTTTTTATTGAATCTATAATATGCAAGATTGATCATCGCAAATCACATGGTATTAACCTAATGCACAAAAATTCTTTAAAGTTTATGATATTGATTTGAAAATTATAGATTGTTGAAATTAATGGAACTCCTATATCTAATATCTTTTACTTAATAAGAACTAATGGTATTGAGAATACCTATGTGAGATTTTTGAATTGCAAGGGTCGTCTTCTCTTAGGTCAACTTCCTTAATTAGACCAAATTTATAGTCATGTACAAAGAACAAAGACAATACTCTTGAGAATGTATACATATCCTACATCAGTTTGGTGTATATTTTAGTGCTCTAAAGTAAAATATTCCTAAAATGATTTAGCTATGTTCTTGGTTTGTCCATATGAACTCCAAATTAACACTTATGAATTAATACACATTGGATGGCTTTAAATTGTAAGGCATAGAAATAAATCATGTGTAGGAGTTTATAGTGAACTCCTGAACACCCCAAGATCACCTACAAGACAAAAGATAACTTCCACAAGAGAGAAATGGAAAAAATACTATGTTAGGATTATGGATGTAAGATTTCTAGATTGAATAAATGATGTACATATATAAAGATAAATTGTGAGATATGATTAGACAAGATCTTGACATGTGTCTTAATCGTATATAATGAGACAACTACCTCAACAAATATTGAATGACTTAGGACACAAGCATTAAATTCCAAAAGATAAGATAATATCTAGTGACAACTAACATTATTTAGAAAGATTCCCTCCTAGGACCTATGTGGACTTAACATGTAAATAGGACCTACTAATAACTAGATAGGTAGAACAACTATTTACACCAAACCCACCTTAATTACAACTTAGGGAGTAGATTATTATACAAAGATACAAAGATGAGCCCCAACTATAAGGCCATGTTAGGTACCCATGTACATATGCAAGTGCAATCTCTCACAAATGGAGAAAAGGAGAAAACCCAGTAGAAGAAAATTCCTCCCCAAAAGATAGATGAAAACAAGATGCTCTCAATGATGAATGAGAAGGAAAAAACCCATATGAGGAAAAAACCCTCATAAGAGAGAAGAATAGAGACCATGCAACCACCCCCCTCAATGTTGAGTTTCTTGTAATGTAGATGATTGATATTGAATATTGAAGATGATTCAAGACTATCGAACAATGTTCCTCCCCTTGAGAAGAAACAAGACAAAGATGGTATGTAGGATGTCTTCCCATTTTTGAAAGGAATATGTAGGAAGATGGATCATGAGAGATGTCTTTTAAGAATGCTCAAGTGTCTCCATGGAAATGTTGAAAGATGTCTCACTCCAAATAGGCATTCTAGGACACATTGCAAAATATGACAATCCAAATTCTCTTAGAAATGATTGTAGAACATAATCCAAAGATAAAGATACATCCTCTGAAGACAAAGAAGCATCCTCCAATTTTTTTCCAAAATGATCCAAACTCATGTCAAACTAGGAAGGATGATTATGTAGAGAATGAATAAGAGGGTTAGAGTGTTCCCTCACAACAACTAAAGAAGGATAATCTTCATCAAAAATAAGATGAATGCAATCAATGATGTCTCCCAAATTTGATATGTGGGACTCACAAAACAAACCAACAATGTTTGTTAGTACTCATCCCAAGTAGTCATCTATAAAAGATGATGTATGTCTTGCTGCACTAAATCAAAAAGAGCCAAAACTATGAAAACACAATCATCCTCAAATACAATAGTAGATGAAGGAGATGAGATCTCAATACATTCCATTCAACTAGACTTACCATCCCTCATTGTTTCCTCAACATATGATGAAGTAAGAACACTAAATGATTCAGTTGGTGCTAGTTTAGAGGAATTAGGTAAATGGATGTCATTGAAAATTCAAAGCTACTACAACTAATTAAGTTCATAAATAAGTTTCCAATCATCAAGTTCTTTCAGTAAACATTCATATATTATGTTTTTTCTTCACACAATAATCACATTTTACTTTCTTTGGATTACAACACCTAATTAGAACAAAAAAAAAAGCTTGCCCCCAAATTACTCAACCAAGAAACCCCCTATTGAGCAGTTTTCGCACACATGCCCCGTTGAAGGCAGGGACCCTCTTTCGCTTCAGTTTTTTGGCATCTTGGCCCTTTATTTTTGAAGTTTTTTCTTACTTTAGGCATGTGATTAAATGTTTATTTTGATTGCCTAAGTGTTTCCCCAAGTTATTCTTTGAAAATCCTAAGTTCTGGATGGAGTTCGAGCTTTTGCTCAGATTCGGGATTTTCCACCCTGGTCGGATTTTCCTAGATCCCGCTTGGATTCTAGATGGACCTGTTTGAGGATTTTTGGTATTTGCGGATTTCCACATGGGACAGATTTTCCCAGATTCCACCTTGTTGTCGGCTTCCCCGGTTTTTTGACTGTCCTATCGATTGCATTAATGGCTTCGTGCATGCTTTGAAGGATGTATTTAACTTGATTTCTAGGATCTTTTGTGCCATCATGCTTACTATTTTCCATCATTTGAGTTGAAGAGTGATTTCTTGTGAGTGATTAACTTCATTTTGAGGCGTTTGGGTTTGAATTGATTGATTTAGTGGAAATTTCTTGTGCATTCCTACATCTGTTCTATGTGGACACCATTGGAATTTGCATTTGCTGCTTCTGAGATCGATTCCAGTGTCACAATGGTATGTTTTTATTTTCCTTGCCTTTAATTGAGAATTATGGATGGCATATTGATGTTATGAGAGCTTCTGCGACTTGAATTCTTGAATATTTGATCATTTCATGCTAGGGTTGTTCAGTATTGCATCATTTGTCATCTCCTAGGTGAGTTTTGAGCTCATTTGTCTATCTGCATTTTGATGAATCTTGCCTAAGAGTAATTAGTAAACCCTAGTAACGACTTAGCAGTTGAAACAACTGAATTCTGAGCTTGCCTGTGAGCTAATGGCAGATGAATAGGGTTTTTAACATAGGGCATTGCCATGTTGGGTTATTTCATCTTAAAATTGACCTAGAATGTAAAGAAAATCTATGAAAGGTCCATCCCTGGCTTGTCCTGAGTTAAAAATTTTGAAACTCATGATTGACTTGGTGTTTGGGTTAAATCGTGACTCATCATCGCAGTCTGGGATAATCCATCCCTCCCAAATTTTCTTCGCTGCAACCCTTCGAAGTCGGGGAGATGTCATATCGATCACCCTGTATTTCACTGAGAAGCCTTCCCAAGTTCATATTTGATCACCGAGACCTCACCTCGAGAGAAGGTCTCTCATCAACATGCATTTCCTTATACACCATTGGCAAGACAAGCCCTAGTCGGTAGGAGGTCATAGTGGGCTTCACTAGTTACACCAATATTCTTTTCCGTCACTGAGACCTTCACTTTCACCAAGACCTCATGGCGAATCCTTCCTTTCTTGGCGAGCTTAGATCCTCTTTTAGGGAGACCACATGTTGTTGGCAGGACCTCTGGCCGAATTCAAAACCCATCGCTAGTCGGCAAGACACTGCAACTTCGTTGAGACCTCATATCGAAAAACTTTAGTTTGGCCAAAGTGTTTTCTTAGACCCTGAAAGTTGGTGAGACACAAAGATTCACTAGGACCTTACCTTGACTACCCTTTGGTTGTATCGATATATTTGCTATATCACCAGTCAGTGAGACATTACACCAAAACCATCAAGTCTTGGTGAAACCTCTTCCGATGACATCCTTCGGTGTGACCCCGCAAAAGTCGCAGGACTTCTCAGCGAGATGACTGACTCTTGCTGAGACCTTCATTCCTGGAATCTGTATTGCTTTTGGAGTTTTGAATTATCCATAGATTTTCATCAAGTGCAGATTTCTCTAAAATCCGGTGTCTCTCTGATTTTTTGAAGTCTTCTATCTGGCTCGTTCTTTGCGAAAATCCATCCCTCATGGATTTTCCTGAAATCTGATGAAATATAAAGGAACATGAGATAATTGGATTTGTTTGTGATTTGTGATACATTTAGTGATTATTTCATGTCATATTTGGATTTCCCTTGTGGTTTATTGATTGATCATGATCAGGTTTAATGGTTAAGTAGGTGTTTCTTGATTATTTCGCTGGAATCCGTCTGGCTCAGAATTTCCTAAAATTCCTCTTTGGCTCAGATTCCGCGGATGGTCTTGAAACCCAAAATTCGTTGTGATCATCTCATATGAGATTTAATAACACTTTGGATATATGAGATTCATTCTAATGATGTATGGATGAATTAACCTTGCTCTCCTATGGTTTTTATTGTGATTTTCTTGATGGATGCAGGCTGAATCTAGTAGGGTAGCAGAGGGATCCTCTGTGTTTGAAGAAGAAAGGATCAAAATGGATGTTAAGAGCAAAATTCCTGAGAGCAAAGTCACTTCAGTTTGGTTAGAGGTGACTGATACAAATGTTGGCCTATGGAACTACAAAGAATTCAAAGAAAGAATGGTGGTTAAAGATCTTCCTTTGGTGGCCAGAAGGATGGAGTTAGGTTTGGCATATGTGGCCAGTTTCCCTTCAACGGTGCAGTGTTATGAGCTCATCCTTGAGTGTGCTAGAGATTACGACAGTGATACACAAAATATTATCAGTCCTCAAGGGAGAGTGATAGCAAACCTTAACCCTGTCTCTATTGCTCAGACTTTTGATATGCCAGACAGATCCCACGTGGTGGCATTTGACATGGGGTCTGCCAAGGAATTCTACGGGGAGAAAACTGTTAAATCTTAGCAATTCATCAACTCTTGGCTAGAAAAGCCTAAGCCACACTATTCCAAACTGCCCAAGTAGCTATTTAGGGAAAAGTTCAAGGAGTACTATGATGCTATTACATTACTCAGCAAAGTGGTTGGATTGAGGAATGCAAGAGTGTTTGAGAATTGGATGTGCCATGCCATTGTAAGGATGGAGCAAGAATTGATTGATTATCATTGGGTTGGTTTGATCAGTAGAGTACTCCATGAGCAGTTATCTAATGTGTTGCAGACCAAGAATTTCACAATGACTTCATATCTGGCCTATGCACTTGGAAGATTCCATCCCTACAAGGGATTGGATACAAAGGGAATTTTTAGACAGGATGTTATTTATGAATTTTTCCCTCAATTGCATTTGGGAGGTTCAAACTATAGGAGGGAAAATGATGCAATTACCATGTATATCACCAGAATGCTTTTGGAAGCAGAGCATGTTAGAATTTCAGATCAAGCCAAGGAGCTCATCAAGAGGTATGGAGCTTGGTTTATACAATTCCCAACCTTCTCCTACATTCGGATTGATGGCTACCAAAGGACCCCATACAGACTTCCAAGGTATCCCACTGATCACATTATATTGTTGGAAGTCACTAGACAGATTTGTGATTTTGATGCTATTTTCAAGGACAAAAATAAGACAGGATTTGGTGGAGATTTTCCCCTAAGGATTGGCACTGGAGAAGCATGTCCCTCCATTATTTCTGCCCAGGCTTCAGAGGAAGAAATGAGTACCCTTGTTCTATCTTTTCATTCTAAGAGATCAAGGTTTGATATTACAGGAGAAGCCCAGAAGAAGGCTAGTAGAGAATTTAGCCATAGGGTTGATCTGGAAGACTACTGGGCCAACTGTAGTGATGAATTTGAGCTTACAAAGAAGAAATTCTCTCAGCTTCCAGTGGATGCAGTCCATTTGTATAATGTAAAGGTGGTTCTTGATCAATTGCAGGATGATGGAAACCTAATTCAGGATCATGCTTATGAGGCAATAAAGGATAGACCAATTGGTGATGTGGATTGGTTAGAGGAGGAGAAAACAAAACTAAAACAGTTGATGGATCTGGTTATGAAAGTCACTAGGATGTGGCTCAAGTATAAGCTATGGGAGCTAGAAAATAATGGTGTACAGTGCACCTATGCACTAATGGGAGATTTGGATCCCCACTCCAGCTTTGAAGAATCTACCGAGCAGGATCCTAAGGGAAAGGGTAAGGTGGATTCTCCTTTCAAGGTTAAAATTAAAGGAGTTCAAGAAGGAGAGGAAAAAGAGATAGAAAAAAAGAGAAAGCCAAAGGCCAAGAAGAGGACAAGGACTAGGAAGTCCGAGCAGAGTCCTAAGGCTGATGATCCTATACCCAAAAGGAAGAGAATTTTAAAATTATCAGAGAAAGCAAGCTCCAAGGTAGCAAAAGAAGAAGTTACCCCACTAGTGGTAAATGTTAAAAGTTCACGGGAGAATTCCAAAGCATATACAAGGAGGTCTAGGACTCCTTCTCCCAGGGACAGTGTGCCTAAGGCTGACCTTCCTCCAGTGGTTTCTCATGACATGCAGCATGATGATGTTCTTGCCGCTCATGAAACTCAAAGTGAACTAGGTGAGGAGGAAAATGTTGAAGATCATCTGGATACTGAAGGTGAAGAGTTCCATGAAGGAGAAATTTACCGTACAGAGGCTGAGATTGAAAAGGTAATGCAATCTTCCTTGGTTGCATATGCAGGATCACTAGTCACAAATGAAGAAGTTGAATCTCCTCCAAGGGAAGAAGAGGCAGAAAGGATCCCATCACCTAAACATGAGGAAGAACACATTGAAGAGAAAAGGAGTAGGGATGAGACTCCTGAGAAATAGAATTTGGGAGAAGAGATACCAAGAGATCAACAAGGAGTAGGGTGGAGCCAGGTGCAATTGGAGTCTAGTGTCCCTGAGTGGCTTAACAAAGAAATAAAGAGGAAATAGGTAGTAGTGGAGGACACACCACCGAATTGGGATGAGCTCCTAGCTAAGATTGGAAAAGAAAAAGGTAAAAAGAAGGCTAGAGTGATCTCAAAGGTTGAAAGAGATGAAGCTCATAACAAAGTTGTTCATATTTCCACCCTTGCTCTAGATAAAAATAGAGATGATGTGGCTGGAAAAGATTATAATGTGCAGACTTTCAATCTTGGGCCTACATCCATTGAACAGGACATTGAGGATTATGAGGACTCCAGTGTAGTTATTGTGAGTAGATTGAGGAAAGAAATGAAGAACAAGTAGGAGCTAAGGAAAGAAAATGAAAATCTCAAGAAATGCTTGGAGGAATTAATGAAACCACTACAGTCCATTCACCCTTCTTCCTCTGCTGCGAATCCTCTACCTGAAGAGACCATCACTAAGCTAGAAAAGATGAAAGCTTGCACCCTTGCCACCATGAATTGGTTGAGAGGGGTGCAAATAAAGGGTGATGAAGCTATTAAGGAAATCCTATCAACTGGAAAAGATGCTACACGGACGATGGATTGGATGAAGCAGGTGTTAGCACAAGATAAAGAAGATACAGACCTCCTGCTGCTGAAAACCAAGGCTATCATGGAGCACACCAAGGGTAAATTAGTAGGTGTTGGAATTCTTCCTTCTTCTAGAGCTATCGAACCATGGGAGTGGTTTGAGGCATTGCAGATTAGGCAGAAGGTGCTAAAAAAGATTTATAAACAAAGGAGGCAGATTGATGATACCCTAAGTGGCGTGTATAATGGCTCCATTGCCTCTTTGAAATTATGATGGCAAGAAGGAAGATTGCTCCTAAATATTTGAATCTGGAATGGTTGAGGAAGTGGGGACATTATGTTTATGCCCCAACTAATGATGATTCTATTTCTGAGCACTAGTTGGATGATGCGGCCACCTACCTCACAGTTATTGATAAGCATATGACATATAAGGTGGATTGGGATAAGTCGGTCAAATGGTTAAGAGAAGAGATTGTATCCATCGAGAATCACCTTAGGGTTTTTCCCTTGCCACCAGTAGCTGACTTGGATGGGACACTTCTAAAGGTTCATGAAATGCTAGGTCGAAGTAGGGATAATAGGGAAGGGAGTTAATGATAGGCTATAGCATGATTTGTGCTTCCCTATTATCTTCCCGCACTTTGGTCTGAACTGCATTGCGGATCCTTAGCTAACTTGGATGGAATGTGCATTTAGTGCTAGTTTGACCAGTTTTGAGCCACTCTTGGCCAAGTTGTTGTGCCATTAATGTTGTGAAACTCTTGCTGGGCCGACGGGTTTCTGAGGGGATTCTATATATTTTGAATTTTGCCTCATTTGTAAGAGTTAGAAAGTTAGTCGAAAAAGAGTTAGAAGATAGAAGTAGAGCATAATAGTTAATTAAGTAGAGCTAGGGTTAGTGAATAGCGGCTCTCAAGCAAATATTGTAACAGAAAGCTGGAATTGTTGCTATAGTGGACAACTTGAATGCAAGAAATGACATTATGATTTGGTGTCATACTCGTATTCTCTTTCCTTGCATGGTTCTTGTTTTCCCATCTTTGAAATTTCTTTTAGTTGGTTAATATTTAGATTAGATTTGATTCAATAATGTTTGTGATTTGATACTTGAATGTTGCAGCAATCCCTCAGTCCATACTTTTCGCAACCAACTAATTGTTAGTTGCTTTGCAAAGTTAGCCTGGACTTTATATTCATTGTGCCTAGTTCGATTATGAGGGTTTATTCATTCCAGTTGCAATAGGATTTTCTGAATGAATGTTCATGATTTGAAAATTTTGCTACCTTAGAAGATTGCACGGTTTCTATAAGATTGCATATTCATCTAGGTCAAGTAGGAATTTGTTTAGAGGGATTGGTCCATTTCAGTGTTTATCATTTTCATCGTTAATCTTAGGAGCAGTATTAGATTTAGAAATCTCTTTGAAACCCTTATCTTTTTCTATTTCTTTGGTTATTGGGTCAGATTTTTGAATCAAAGTATCATCATATTGTTAAATCTGGTAGGTGAGATTCAGTATTTTTCTTGTAGTAAGGTCCCTTTGTGATTACCAACATTCTCACATTTATCACTAAGTTGTTTATGCATTGTCAATACCTAACATTAGAGACCTTGTGGTTATCTTTTGAGGCTTGCTGATAGAGATAGGATTTCAGATTCTGTCTAAGTTGTTGGTGTGCAAAAAAAACTATCAACACGATTGGCGCTAGAAGGAGGGCTTGAAAAAACAAGCTGGATTGAGTTTTGAACGCCATCTCTCCTGAAAGATTCAGAAGAAGAATAAGATTTTCTCCAGGAGAGGATGAATTTCAAGAATTACCAGACCCTACTAGGTCTAAAAGGACCAACAGAAGGGGAGGGTCATCATCATCCCATCCACCTCCCTCATCTCCATCATCCCCATCTTCATCAGGTTCATCTGAGTCTGAGGCCATTCCCAGTCCACAACCTCGGCCAGTCATAAATCAACCATTACCACCCCTACCTCCACCAATGGCTTTCCTAGCAACCAACCCATCTCCACTAAGTTTTTCCATTTACAATGTCATGCCCAAAAATGAACACTTCTATTCAAAATTCCATGTCAATGATCTAAATAGGACTGTTGAGGAACACATTAGGATCTTTCAGACTGGCCTCAAGGATAGAGGGATAAACCATGAGGATGTAGCTTGTAGATTATTTCCTTATTCACTAGGAGAAGATGCATTTTATTGGTACAATCATTTTTTTGTTGTGTCTATCGAACATTGGACTGAGCTAGAGGCTACCTTTTTGCAAAAGTTTCGAATCCCCATTAGTTCCAATGAGCTCTACCGTCAATTCACTAATGTTAAAAGAGAGGTCAATGAGCCTATAGGATCTTTCAACAATAGGTTTCATCATGCTTACATCAGACTGTAGACCCCTTATGTTGTTGATGAACCCACTGCTCTAGAAGTTTATTATGAGGGACTTGATAGTTTGACAGCCACCTTTATGAAGTGGAGTAATAATCCTCCTGCTAGTCTACTTGATGCATATGCAGAGGCTGTGAAAGTTAGCACTAATCTAAGGCAACATCTTTCTGGGCCCCTACCCTCATTAAGACCCTTTGCTCACCCTAGATAGGTTCCAGCTCTCAACCAGGATCTGGAAAACCATACTCCAATCATGAATCCGGTACCTCAGTTGCCTCTGGTCCCTCACCCAGGGCCTCCTATGGGACAAGTGTTATCCACGATGAGTTACCCCTAGCAAAATGTGAATCAACCCTGCACACCCAGCCTTAGGCTAGTTATCCTTCATACCTGCAGAATTCCAAAGTCTTGAACCAATCACTAAATGTCAATGCAATAGTAGGACACCCTCAAAAAAATGTGAATCAACCTCCATACAACAATCCTAACAAGGAAAGACTGGATGAATTGTCTTAACAAATAAAGAAGCTAAATATGGAGGTGACTTACTTAAGGAACCAGAACAGTCAGTTGCAAGTTGCTCAGAGAAATATGCAGTCCAATCAGAATAGAGAGAATCCACAAGGACAAAACTTTGATAGAGGGCAACGTCAGGACTGGGGATACAATAATGATAGAGGATACAATAATGAAAGAGGATATAACTAGGACAGAGGATATAACAATGACTAGGGATTTAATAATGATAGAGGATATAATAATGATAGAAGATAGAACTATGATAAAGGACAACCCTTGGGCCAGAACTTTGATAGAGGTGGTGGACAAGGGTTTCATAGAAGACAACCATCAGGACATAACATGACTTGGAACACAGGGCCCAACAATGGAGGAGTCCCCACCCTATTGGATCAACCAGTTAGTCAACCTATCAATCAGTCTGCCAATCAACCAGTTAATCAAGAGAAGCCTCCTAGCGGTGTATATCTAGCCGAGGCTACTTTATTAGGGTGGTGTAGGCTCCACAAGACTAGTCAACATTCTGAGTTAGACTGTCAAGAATTCCAAATGGTGGCCTCAATATTTCAGTACAAAGTGGAGAACAATGCAAGCGGTCAGGAAATAGTACCATCCAATCCTTATGATTCACCAGTGTTGGTGCTAAACCATGCTCCTTTTCCTCAAAGTAAGGAGAATGTACCTGAAGAAGAATCTGACTAGTTGGAGGAAGAAACCAATTAGGTATGCAATGGAGATGAAATGACACATCTATTTGATGAGAGTTCGGTAAATGATAATGGTCCCAGAGATGAAGAAAAGGCTTATGTTGAGGAAGTGCAAACCTTCCAAAGGCCTGTCAAGAAATATGACTTGATAGAGTTGTCGCACTAGGGCCCATAGGCCGGAGGCCCCTTTACTACTTCCATTCCATCAAATAATTTCAACACGCCTCCAGACCCTAATGCTAGCAATAATCCATCACTGCCTTAGATGTCCAAGCAATATTTATCTCAAGATCTAGGATATGCTGATGTACTAAAAGGGAGAAATGTTGATGCAAATAAGGAAAATATGATAGAATACTCGACAGAGACTCCTACTTATTTAAATGAAGAAAAATTGGCCATATATATTGCTTAAGAGCTTTGAAAACTAAAGGTAGGCCTATCTGCATTTGAGTTATTAAGAGTTCCATCCATTAGGAATGCAGTTTTAGGATCTTATAATGTAAATTTCATGTCTCAAGATAAGTCAGTAAGCGAGAATGTCAATAGAGTATCTAGTTCTCACTCAGTAGGAAAATAAAATCAGACTCATAAGCAAGTCCATATGCCCCCTAGAAATACTAGGAAAGAAAAGTACAAATCTCAAGTTTCTCAAGTAGATACTCCCTTAACTCTGTTTCAAGGGAAGATAGACACACCTCCATTCTTGATTTCTGTTCGAATATTTGGTAAAAATTTGCATCATTGTCTTTTGTATTCTAGTGCTTCAACCAATGTTATGCCCCTTGGTGTATGTAGAGCTATGGGTATCACCCCTGTTGATTCCCAGAAGAAAGTCACACAATTGGATAGGACTGAAGTGAATGTTGTATGAGAGTTAAATATGATTCATATACAAGTTGCCTCTGATCCTAAAATTCAGCAGGTTATCAATATATAGGTGGCTGACATACCTGATGCTTATGGCCTAATCCTGGGAAGGGACTTTACTAGGGCTTTGAATGGGTATGTTTCAATTGAACACTCTCATATGTGGCTTCCTAGGAAAGGAGTGCCAAACTAGATTAGGATTGAAAGAGAACCTCAAATGAAGTACATGATTACAGAATATCAGAAAACCTCTACTGAAATTCTGGTATTAGAAGTAAGCATGGGTAACTATGTGCTTGTAGCCCCTCTTGAAGAGTCAGATGTAAAGGAAGTTCTTATGTTCCACACAACACCTGTAGACCTTACAACAGAATCCAGTAGTATTGAGGTCCTAATCGAACCAGATGAAGATGATAATGTCCTAGAAGATAGTCAGCTTGGTTTGTTGGATAGTTTTGAAGAGTTCATTCAAAAATGTATTGAAGATCAGATCCAGTTAGGAAGAGGAATGAACTTTGGAGAGCTACTTTTTCCCAATTGGTGTAGGGTACATAATGCTTCACATTTAGAATTGGATTGTTGCCTATGCAAAGCTATAATAAAACAAGTACAAAAGTGTATTAATCCCACTCCTGTAGTCACAATTAACATCCAAGAAGATCACAAAGGAAAAGGAGTAACGCCTACAAAGGGCCCATCTAACAGCAATGATGCAAGGGATTTTGCAAAGAAGTTTGCAGTTACTAGTTGTTGGATGTTAAGATTCGATGGGTCCAAATCAAAGAATGGAGCTGGGGTAGGTTTCGAGCTAATTACCCCAAGAGGTAAGACATTTTTCGCTACTCATAGACTTCAATTTCACTATACGAATAATGTTACTGAATATGAAGCCTTAGTGCATGGACTGTTAATGGCATTAAAGAAAAAGGTTAAAATCTTGCAAGTTTTTGGAGATTCTGAGTTAATAGTCAAGCAAGTTAGGAGAAAATACTCTTGTCATGATGGAAGAATGACCAACTATAGACACAGAGTGTGGGACCTCATTGAAGGATTTGATGCCTTCAATATTCAGTTAATTCCTTGAAGTAAGAACCAGATAACTAATTCTCTTGCTCAGGAAGCCAGTACCTTGCAGCCTCTGTCTCTTTTAGGACTAAAGAAGTTTACTATGGAATTGACCCCAGTACCCTTAGTACCTGATAATATAACCAACTTCAAGGTATTTGAAGATGAAAATCATATCTTAGATTTTATTACTAGTACGGATGTCTTTGCTTCTCAAATCATTGATGAAACTGAACTTCAAGAAGCTGAGATGGACTTGGAAGGGATAATCAATCTGAAAACAAACACAATTCCTAGGGGAATGGTGCAACTAGAAAGAATCTTTGATCTGGACAAGATTAGAGATCAGGAACAAGATGCTAGGAAAGAGTCTGTCAGTGGATAGTGTGACGAGTATAATGTGGGATCCTAGGATGATGTCAAAAATATCTTCATCAGTAAAGTGTGCACTTTAGAAGAAAGAAAAGGAATCATAGATGCACTACATAGATATCCAGATGTGATAGCCTGGGGTTATGAGGACTTAAAGACTTATGACACATCCATCATAACTCATACTATCCCTCTCAATCTAGGAGTGAATCCTTTCAGACAGAGGCAAAGGCCTATTAATGCTCTACTAGAACCTATAATACAAAAGGAAGTGAAGAAATTGTTGTCTGCAAGAATCATATTTCGAGTCAGACACTCTACTTGGGTTGCAAATTTGGTTCCAGTGTGAAAGAAAAATGATGAAATTAGGTTATGTGTGTATTTTAGGAACCTAAACAGGGCATCAGAAAAGGATAATTATCCAGTTCCCTCACTGGATGAAGTGCTCCAGATTGTCGACGGATCTCAGATGATGTCCTTTTTGGATGGTTATTCGGGATACAACCAAGTTATGGTGCATTATGAGGATAGACATAAGACTGCTTTCACCACCAAGTGGGGCACTTTTGCTTATAGAAGAATTCCTTTTGGCTTGATTAATGCTGGAGCTACATTCCAACGAGCTATGCACATTGCCTTTAAAGACATCATTGGTAAGTGCATAATCATCTACATGGATGATCTAATAGTATTTTCAAATAAGAGAGGTGATCATATCTCAAATTTTTGCAAAGTTTTCTAGAAATGCAGGGATTTTGGTATATCGCTCAATCCCAAGAAATGCATCTTTGGAGTTACAAAAGGTAAGTTATTAGGGCATGTTATCTCTGAGAAGGGGATTGCAATTGATCTAGAACATATAGAGGCTATTCTAAAGATTCCACTACCTACTAGGAAGAAAGAAATGAAATCATTCTTTGGCAAGATTAATTTTGTGAGAAAGTTTATCACTAGGTTTGCATAAATAGTTAAGCCATTGAATGCAATGTTGAAACAAGAGGCCAAAGTTGAATGGAATGCAGAAGCAAAAGAAGCATTTGCAGAGATAAAGAGGGCTATTGCTGAAGCCCTAGTTTTGGTGAGTCTGGATTATGCTAAACCATTCTACTTATATTCCTTTGCTTCTGACCACTCCTGTGCTGCTATATTAACTCAAAAATCTGACCAAGGTAATGAACATCCCATAGCATTCATGAGCACACCATTGAAGGATGCAAAGCTGAGATACCCAAGTGTAGAGAAGTAGGCTTACACCTTAGTCAGGTCGGTTATAAATTTTAGACATTATATCCTTAGAAATAAGATCTTTGCTATAGTTCTTGATCTTGCAGTAAGGTTGTTGTTGATGCAAAATGAGTTAGGGGAACGTAGGGCCAAGTGGGTAACTATGTTATAGGAATATGACATTGAGATTCAGCCCATGAATCTAGTCAAAGGGAAAGGGCTCAAGAAGACAATGGCAAAGGCAGGCCCTGAACTTACAGCTCAGACTTATAATTTAGAAGATGTTTCTCCTAGCGAGTGGTACGATGATATTTTTCATTATCTCCTAACTCAAAGATGCCTTGATCATCTCAATATAGTGCAAAGGAGGGAACTACATTTGAAAAGTGATAGTTTCATGCTAAAAGGAGTTGTCCTATATAAGAAGAATCATGAAGGCCTATATTTAAGATGCCTGGGACAACAGGAAGCCGAGTGGGTGATGCAGTAATTTCATGATAATATGGTATGGTCCATGGCTCTACGCATTCTACTACAAATCAAATCCTGAGAGCTAGCTACTATTGTCTTACGTTATTCAAAAACACCCACAGTCATGTCAAGACATGCCATGTCTTCTAGACTGTAGTAGCCAGGGAGAAGCATTCAGCCCTCCCACTCCAGCCAGTTTTTGAGGTAAAACATTTTGCACAATGGGGGATGGACTTCATTGGTTTCATCAATCCACCCTCCTCTATTGGTCACAGGTATATTCTCACCATTACTAATTATTTTACATGATGGACTGAAGCTCTTGCATGCAAGTAGTGTACTTCTGAGGTAGTAATTGAGTTCCTTGAATCAGGTATTATCAATCATTTTGGATGCCCTTTATCTTTAGTTTGTGATAATGGCCCTACTTTTGCATCTTTGAAGTTTTCCAATTGGGCTTTTGATCACAGGATCATAATAAAATTTGCATCCAATTACTATCCATAGGGTAATGGGTTGGCTGAGTCCTCTAATAAGAATCTTTTGACTATCATCCACAAGTTATTAGAAAGGAATCCTAGGGATTGGCACACTCAACTCAGATTTTATTTGTGGGCAGACCGTACGAGACATAAAGCTTCCATAGGAACTTCCCCCTATCACCTGGTTTATGGATTAGAGCTTGTGTTTCCCATCCAGCTGAAGATCCCTACCTTACAGTTCATAAATGACTATTATGATGAGGGAGATAGACACGAGGCTAGACTTGCTGAATTATTACATCTTGAAGAAAAACGTGACAAAGCCCTAGAAAACTTTGCTAAACATCAGGGGGTTGTCAAGAGATGGTTTGATAAAAGAGCCAAGGTTAAGGCTTTTAGGATTTATGAGTTGGTTCTTAGCTAGGATAAAGCCCACAACCGTAAGGGAGAGCATGGAAAATTTGATAACTTTGGCTTGGACCTTACCAGATTTTAGAAATTCTTGGAGATAATGCTTTCCATTTGAAAACTCTCACTGGAGAGGATATCCCACTGCCTATCAATGGGCAGTATTTGAAGCATTATTTCTAGTCTTGAGCTATTTTTAGCTCTGGTTTTGTATATAGTTAGATTAGATTTTCCTTTCTTCTTTACTTTGGTTTGTTTTGTTGTTTTTTCTTTGCTCTTGCTTTGGGGGTTTCTCTGTTTTCACCAGGATGTGTTGCACCTGCATGGAAACTATATCATTATCTAGAATTGCTCTAAGTATTTTGTTGGTTAACTGTAGTCTTGTATCTTGAAAGGACAGTTGAAGTCTTTTCCATTGCCAACAGTCTTAATGTCAGATTTAAGGAGGATGGTTCACAGGTTTGAATATGGATTTGAAGTATTATGTAAATATTATATCTCTCATATATCTTAAGAATCCTGATGTTACTATAGGAATCCTTGTGAAGTTTTGTTAGGTGAAAAATCTTGTTTCTGCTTCAGCGCCACTATGGTTCTCAGCCCTGAGTGTGAGCTTCATTGTTCATAGGTTGAAATGAAAGTGACATAGAAAAGAAATATCAAAAGAAAGAAAAATGAAAAAATGAATATCAAACAATGTGCATTCAACTTATCAAGGTTACCTGAATATCTCTATCGGGGCTATGGCGCTTGGCTGGTAGTAGAGCTATGTTCAGGAAAATCACAATGATAACCTCGTCGGGGCTATAGATTCCTGACTGGCAGTGAGGCCCTATCCAGGTTGCTTTTGAAGTTAGAATCCTTACGTAGCCTGACTTGACTGAACTTGGTTTCTGTGGTAACTTAAGGAGGGAAATGAACTCATGTGCACACACTTGGATTTTTAGTTTATGGAAGGTTTGGTCTATCCTTTGGTTTTGATTCTTTAAATCTTTACATTCTAATTTGTTTGTTTGACGGTGAGATTGAAACTAGAGATTCTGGGTTCTCGATTCATGTTCGTCATCAAATTCTGTTGACCACTTTCCTAGTAGAAGTTTCCATTTGTTGTGTAGTTTTCGCATACACGCCCCGCTGAAGGCAGGGCCCCTCTTTTGCTTCAATTTTTTGGCATCTTGGCCCTTTCTTTTTGAAGTTTTTTCTTACTTTAGGCATGTGCTTAAATGTTTATTTTGATTTACTAAGTGTTTCCCTAGGTTATTCTTTGAAAATCCTAAGTTTTGGATGGAGTTCAGGCTTTTGCTCAGATTCGGGATTTTCCCAGATCGTGATTAGATTCCGGCTGGACACTATTGTTCAGGGATTTTTAGTATTCACATATTTCCACGTGGGCCGGATTTTCTGGGATTCCACCCTGTCATTGGCTTCCCGGGTTTTCTAACTGTTCTATCAATTGCATTAATGGCTTCGTGCATGCTTTGAAGGATGTATTTAACTTGATTTTTGGGATCTTTTGTGCCATCATGCTTACTATTTGCCATCAATTGAGTTGAAGAGTGCTTTCTTGTGATTGATTGACTTCATTTTGAGGCGTTTGGGTTTGAATTGATCGATTTAGTGGCAATTTCTTGTGCATTCCTACATCTGTTCTTTGTGGACGCCATTGGGATTCTCATTTGCTACTTCTGAGATCGATTCCTATGTCACAATGGTATGTTTTTATTTTTCCTACCTTTGATTGAGAATTATGGATGGCATGTTAATGTTATGAGAGCTTATGGGACTTGAATTCTTGAATATTTGATCATTTCATGCTAGGGTTGTTTAGTATTGTATCATTTGTCATCTCCTTGGTGAGTTTTGAGCTCATTTGTCTATTTGATTTTGATGAATCTTTCTTGAGAGTAATTAGTAAACCGTAGTAATGACTTAGTAGTTGAAACAACTAAACTCTGAGCTTGCCTATGCAATAATGGAGGATGAATAGGGTTTTTAACCTAGGACATTGCCATGTCGGGTTATTTTGTCTTAAAATTGACCTAGAATGTAAAGAAAATCTATGAAAGGTCCATCCCTAGCTTGTCCTAAGTTAAAATTTTTGAAACTCATGATTGACTTGGTGTTTGGGTGAAATCATGACTCGGCGTCGTAGTCCGGGATAATCCATCCCTCTGGAATTTTCTTCACTGTGACCCTTCAAAGTCAGGGAGATGTCATATCGATCACCCTGTATTTCACTGAGAAGCCTTCCCAAGTTCATATTTGATTGCCGAGACCTCACCCTGAGAGAAGGTCTCTCATTGACATGCATTTCCTTATACACTATTGACAGGAGGTCATAGTGGGCTTCATTAGTTACACTGATATTCTTTTCTATTGTTAAGACCTTCACTTTCACCAAGACCTCATGGCGAAGCCTTCCTTTCTTGGCGAGCTCAGATCCTCTTTTGGGGAGACCACATGTTGTCGGCAGGAACTCTGGCCGAATTCAAAACCCATCGCTAGTCGGACAGACACTGCAACTTCTCTGAGACCTCATATCAAAAAAATTTAGTCTGGCTGAAGTGTTTGCTTAGACCCCGAAAGTCGATGAGACACAAAGATTCGCCAGGACCTTACCTCGACTACCCTTTGGTCGTATCGATATATTTTCTATATCGCCGATCGGTGAGACATTACACCGAAATCATCAAGTCTTGGTGAAACCTCTTCCAATGACATCCTTCAGCGTGACCCCATAGAAGTCGCCAGGACTTCTTAGCGAGATGACTAACTCTTGATGGGACCTTTGTTCCCAGAATCCATATTGCTTTTAGAGTTTTGAATTATTTGTATATTTTCATCGGGTCCGGATTTCTCCAAAATCTGGTGTCTCTGATTTTCTGAAGTCTCCTATCTGGCTCGTTCTTCGTAGAAATCCGTCCCTCACAGATTTTCCTGAAATCTGATGAAATATAAAGGAACATGAGATAATTGGATTTGTTTATGTTTTGTGATATATTTAGTGATTATTTTATGTCATATTTGGATTTCCCTTGTGGTTTATCGATTGATCATGATTAGGTTTAATGGTTAAGTAGGTGTTTCTTGATTATTTCGCTAGAATATGTCTGGCCCAAAATTTCCTGAAATTCCTCTCTGGCTCAGATTCCACGGATGGTCTTGAAACCCAAAATTTGTTGTGATCATCTCATATGAGATTTAATAACACTTTGGCTATATGAAATTCATTCTAACGATGTATGGATGAATTAACCTTGCTCTCCTGTGGTTTTTATTCTGATTTTCTTGATGGATGCAAGCTAAATCTAGTAGGGTAGCAGAGGGATCCTTTGTGTCTGAAGCAGAAAGGATCAAAATGGACGTTAAGAGCAAGATTCCTAAGAGAAAATTCATTTTAGTATGGTTAGAGGTGACTGATACAAATGTTGTCCTATGGAACTATGAAGAATTCAAAGAAAGAATGGTGACTAAAGATCTTCCTTTGGTGGCCAGAAGGATGGAGTCAGGTTTGGCATATGTGGCCAGTTTCCCTTCAACGGTGTAGTGTTATGAGCTCATCCTTGAATGTGCCAGACATTACGACAGTGATACACAAAAGATTATCAATCCTCAAGGGAGAGTGATAGCAAACCTCAACCCTGTCTCTATTGCTTAGAATTTTGATATGCCAGACAGATCCCACGTGGTGGAATTCGACATGGGGTCCGCCAAGGAATTCTATGAGGAGCAAACTGTTAAATCTTAGCAATTCATCAACTCTTGGATGGAAAAGCCTAAGTCACACTATTCCAAACTGCCCAAGTAGCTATTTAGGGAAAAGTTCAAGAAGGAGTACTATGATGCTATTACATTACTCAGCAGGGTGGTTGGATTGAGGAATGCAAGAGTGTTTGAAAATTGGATGTGCCATGCCATTGTAAGGATGGAGCAAGAATTGATTGATTATAATTGGGTTGGTTTGATTAGTAGAGTACTCCATGAGCAATTATCTAATGAGTTGCAAACCAAGACTTTCACAATGACTTCATATATGGTCTATGCACTTGCAAGATTCCATCCCTACAAGGGATTGGATACAAAGGGAATTTTTGGATAGGATGTTATTTATGAAGTTTTCCCTCAATTGCATTTGGGAGGTTTGAACTATAGGAGGGAAAATGATGCATTTACCATGTATATCACCAGAATGCTTAAGGAAGCAGAGCATATTATAATTTTAGATCAAGCCAAGGAGCTCATCAAGAGGTATAGAGCTTGGTTTATACAATTCCAAACCTTCTCCTACATTTGGATTGATGGCTGCCAAAGGACCCCATAAAGACTTCCAAGGTATCCCACTGATCACATTAAATTGTTGGAAGTCACTAGATAGATTTGTGATTTTGATGCTATCATAAAGAAGGACAAACACAAGACATGATTTGGTGGAGATTTTCCCCTAAGGATTGGCACTGGAGAAGCATGTCCCTCCATTATTTTTTCCCAGGCTTGAGAGGAAGAAATGAGTACCCTCAGTCTATCTTTTCATTCTAAGAGATCAAGGTTTGATATTACAGAAGCCCAAAAGAAGGCTAGTAGAGAATTTAGCCATAGGGTTGATCTGGAAGACTACGAGGCCAATTGCAATGATGAATTTGAGGTTAGAAAAAAAAAATTCTCTCATCTTCTAGTAGATGCAGTCCATTTGTATAATGTAAAGGTAGTTCCTAATCAATTGGAGGATGATGGAAACCTAATTCAGGATCATGCTTATGAGGCAATAAAGGATAGACCAATTGGTGGTGTGGATTGGTTAGAGGAGTAGAAAACAGAACTGAAACAATTGATGGATCTGGTTATGAAAGTCATGAGGATGTGGCTCAAGCATAAGCTATGGGAGCTAGAAAATAATGGTGTACAGTGCACCTATGCGCTAATGGGATATTTGGATCCCCACTCCAGCTCTGAAGAATCTACTGAGTAGGATCCTAAGGGCAAGGGTAAGGTGGATTTTCCTTTCAAGGTTAAAATTAAAGGTGTTTAAGAAGGAGAGGTCCAAGAGACAAAAAAATAGAGAAATCCAAAGGCCAAGAAGAGGACAAGGACTAGGAAGTCTGAGCAGAGTCCAGAGGCTGATGATCCTATACCCAAAAGGAAGAGAATTGTAAAATTATCAAAGATAGCAAGCTCCAAGGTAGCAGAAGAAGAAGTTTCCCCACCAGTGGTAAATATTGAAAGTTCAGGGGAGAAGTCGAAAGCATATACAAGGAGGTCTAGGACTCCTTCTCCCTGGGATAGTGTGCCTAAGGCTGACCTTCCTTTGGTGGTTTCTCATGACATGCAGCATGATGATGTTCTTGCCACTCATGAAACTCAAAGTGAACCAGGTGAGGAGGAAATTTTTTAAGATCATCCAAATACTAAAGGTGAAGAATTCAATGAAGGAGAAATTTACAGTGCAGAGGCTAAGATTGAAAAGGTAATGCAATCTCCCTTGGTTGCATATGCAGGATTGCCAGTCACAAATGAAGAAGTTGAATCTCCTCCAAGGGAAGAAGAGGCAGAAAGGATCCCATCACCTAAACATGAGGAAGAACACATCGAAGAGAAAAGGAGTAGGGATGAGACTCCTGAGAAATAGAATTTGGGAGAAGAGATACTAGGAGATCAACAAGAAGGATTAGGGCAGAGCTAGGTGAAATTGGAGTCCAGTGTCCCTAAGTGGCTTAACAGAGAAATCAAGGGGAAACAGGTAGTAGTGGAGGACACACCACCGAATTGGGATGAGCTCCTAGCTAAGTTTGGAAAAGCAAAAGGTAAAAAGAAGGCTAGAGTGATCTCAAAGGTTGAAAGAGATGAAGCTCATAACAAAGTTGTTCATATTGCCACCCCTGCTCCAGATAAAAATAGAGATGATGTGGCTGGAAAAGATTATAATGTGCAGACTTTCAATCTTGTGCCTACATCCATTGAACAAGACATTGAAGGTTATGAGGACTCCAGTGCAGTTATTGTGAGTAGATTGAGGAAATAAATGAAGACCATGCAGGAGCTAAGTAAAGAAATGAAAATCTCAAGAAATGCTTGGAGGAATTAATGAAACCAATGCAGTCCATTCACCCTTCTTCCTCTGCTGTGAACCCTCTACCTCAAGAGACCATCACTGAGCTAGAAAAGATGAAAGCTTCCACCCTTGCCACCACGAATTGGTTGAGAGGGGTGCAAATAAAGGGTGATGAAGCTATTAAGGAAATCCTATCAACTGGGAAAGATGTTGCAAGGATGATGGATTGGATGAAGCAGGTGTTAGAACAAGATAAAGAAGATATAGACCTCCTGTTGCAAAAAACCAAGGCTATAATGGAGCACACCAAGGTTAAATTAGTAGGTGATAGAATTCTTCCTTCTTCCAGAGCTACCAAAACATAGGAGTGGTTCGAGGCATTGCAGATTAGGCAGAAGGTGCTGAAAAATATTTATAAACAAAGGAGATAGATTGATGATACCCTAAGTGGCGTGTATAATGGCTCCATTTCCTTCTTTGAAATTATGATGGGAAGATGGAAGATTGCTCCTAAATATTTGAATCTGGAATAGTTGAGGAAGTGGGGGCATGATGTTTATGCCCCAACTAATGATTATTCTATTTTTGAGCAGCAGTTGGATGATGCGGCCACCTACCTCACAATTATTGATAAGCATATGACATATAAGGTGGATTGGAATAAGTCGGTCAAACAGTCAAGAGAAGAGATTGCATCCATTGAGAATCGAATTAGGGTTTTTCCCTTGCCACTAGTAGCTGACTTGGATGGGACGTTCTGAAGGTTCATGAAATGCTAGGTCGAAGTAGGGATAATAGGGAAGGGAGTTAATGATAGGCTGTGGCACAATTTTTGCTTCCCTATTATCTTCCCACGCTTTGGTCAAAACTACATTGCGGATCCCCAACCGACTTGGATGGAATGTGCATTTAGTGCTTGTTTGACCAGTTTTGAGCCACTCTTGGCCGAGTTGTTGTGCCATTAATGCTACAAAACTCTTGTTGGGCCAACAGGTTTCTGAGGGGTTTTATATATTTGGCATTTCACCTCATTTGTAAGAGTTGGAAAGTTAGTCAAAAAAGAGTTAGAAGGTAGAGGTAGAGCAGAATAGTTAATTAAGTAGAGCTAGGGTTAGTGAATAGAAGCTCTCAAGCAAATATTATAACAAAAAGATGGAATTGTTGCTACAGTGGACAACTCGAATGCAAGAAATGACATTGTGATTTGGTGTCATACTCTTATTCTCTTGCCTTGCATGGTTCTTGTTTTCCCATCTTTAAAATTGCTTTGAGTTGGTTAATATTTAGATTAGATTTGATTCAATAATGTTTGTGATTTGATACTTGAATATTATAGCAATCCCTCAGTCGATACTTTTCACAACCAACTGATTGTTAGTTGCTTTGCAAACTTAGCCTGGACTTTATATTCATTGTGCCTAGTTCGATTATGAGGGTTTATTCATTCCAATTGCAATAGGATTTTTTGAATGAATGTTCATGATTTGAAAATCTTACTACTTTAGAAGATTGCACGATTTCTATAAGATTGTAGATTCATCTCGGTCAAGTAGGAATTCATTTAGAGGGATTGGTCCATTTCAGTGTTTATCATTTGCATTGTTAATCTTAGGAGTAGTATTAGATTTAGAAATCTCTTTGAAACCCTTATCTTTTTCTATTTCTTTGGTTATTGGGTCAGATTTTTGAATCAAAGTATCATCATATTGTTAAATCTGGTAGGTGAGATTCAATATTTTGCTTGTAGTAAGGTCCCTTTGTGATTACCAACATTTTCACATTTCTCACTGAGTTGTTTATGCATTGTCAAGACCTAACATTAAAGACCTTGGGGTTATCTCTTGAGGCTTTCTGATAGAGATTTACCTTTCAAGAGAGATAGGATTTCATATTCTGTTTGAGTTGTTGCTATGCAGAAAACACCATCAACACCCCCCAATAATATATGAGGTCAGAACTTTATTCTTAGTGCGATTATAGGTGTCACTTGCTAAGAACAATGAAGTGGACTTGATCTTAGTGCTTTCAAATGCCAAATTTGGCCACAAGCTCAAATTAAATTTTTTACACATAATAGGATCAATGTAATCACACCACTGCAAATTAAATGAAAAATTATACACTTTAAAAAAAAAACCCAAAAATGTTAGCATAGGAGTGAGAACAGGGCCCCAAAATGAGAATGCCTCAAAAACACATGTGAGAATTTACAAATTATCAAAAAATTGGACACCAAAATCAAAAACCAATTGCACCATTATAAAGATCATGAAATTCTACCCCGTATCATAAAAAAATGCTTGAATGGAGGTCCTAGGTTTGAGTCCTAGCTAGTCCATATGGGATCATTGATGGATGGTTTTTGATAAACCACCCAACAACAATCTTGATGTACCTTTATATTTCCTCTATAAACTATATGCAAAGTTTATTTTAGGCCACCATGTCAAAAAATTGATTTTAGATGTTTCTAAGGAGTATGTAGAGGAATGTTTGAAAAATAAACTTAAGACAATGTGATAAATGAAATGTAAATTTATTCCCCCTCCTCTTATCCCTTCTTTATTAGAGTTTCCAATGGACTCAAGCCTCCAAGATCACTTGCAAAACCAAAATAATTTTTCACAAGAGAGAAATAAGAAAAAAAATATTGCTTGATTATAAGCATAATGGATTTGATTAAACCCCAATATGATTCTATGTATTACATTGGCTTGAATTATTGAAATGTGCATATGATTCCTTTCTTATATAGGCAAGGTTGAGATATAGGACTAGAAATATTGTGACAAGTTTCTTAATCCTATGCAATGAGCCAACTAAAAATAAAAAGGTCAAGGCCCGATTTTTCTCAAGACTATAGATATTCTATAATATTTCGATCCTATAAAACATGGCAGAGGTGTGAGAAGACAAAGATCATAACCAAACTCTACAATTTTAGACAACAATATAAATCCACAAACATATTGATTTCAAACTACCATTTCCAATAATATATCTAAAGAAGGAAAGGAGATATCACACTTTAGATTGGTGAACTCATAGGAATACAATGATCACCTCATTTATTTGTTAGTTCTTTTCCACTTCTTTGCCACAAATTGAGAAATAGGAATATCATCATCCTAGTACATAAATATGAAATACATTCAAAAAAAGTTCATAACATACAAACTCTACCCTTTTTCAATAAATCAAAATAGATACTTACTGAATTGTCTCACATATACGATCTCCCTAGGAACCCTTTATCCCAATTGGACACTACCTTGCTCACACCCACCAATTCCTTATTCATCCTTACCCTGTAATGGAAGGAATTTAAATTTCACATCAAATTCATATTCATGCAACCAGTTCATTCAAAATATCAAAATACACATTAAAGAGCAAGTTTCAAAATTACCCTTTCTTCCACTTTCTTCCTCTGAAGGAGACTCGAAACTTTTTTTCCATCTATGCTCCCTCTTCTTCTTAATGTTAGACGAAGCACTAGGAGGAAGAACATCATATTTTCCTTTTGTGGGCATTGCCTCCTCTTCCAAGTCAAATATACCCTACTCATTGAGGCTAGGATTCACTCATCACCCTATCAGATAGATGAAGGGAAAATTGAATAAGTGTCAATATAGGTAAGTTTGTGTATAGGATGTTTGATTTTTGGATCCGTGTTGGTTCATTGTATAAGATATGTTGAATGCACAAGACAACTAAGAGGGGAGTGAATCAATTATACCTTAAAACTTCAAAACCCTCACAAAACATTTAGATCAACAATTATTCAATTAACCCTAAATATGTTAGAGTGATTTATCATGAAAGAAGATAACAAAAACATGATCAAAGCAACACTATGCATAATAAAACACAAGATTTACGTGGAAAACCTAAGAAGGGAAAAACCAAAGTGAGGATTAGATCACAATATAAAGTAATATCAATATTGATTATAAAGGGAATTAATTTCCGAAGGGGTCACTGCCTAAAAGAAAGAAAGGCTTGTGCTACCAGAATAGAAAAGAAGATAGAGAAGAGTGTTACAATGAAAAATCTATCTCAATGCAACAAAAAATTCCACCACATCATCACCAACACCTTTGCAATCTTACTAAAGATTGCAGACACCTTCTACTCACTACATCCAATAGTCTAACACATGAAAACTCGCACTGAACTTCACAAATTCACACCTCACTACTCTACAATTCACATAATTCACATTACACACCTCTATAATATCATTCCTCAACAACTCAACACATATTTATACCATCTTCAACCTTGAAAATATTCTCCAAGGTCAACTATGCACCTCAACTATGCAAATTCAAATTAGGCCACCATAAAAACATTCATGCAGTGGAAAGGAATGAAGGAAAACTACCACACACCTTAGCTAGGACCTAAATCCACTCATACATGCCACACCATGCTTCCAAAAACATCGAAGCAACTACAAAATTAGTATAAACACCCAAGGTCGATAAAACCCATGTAAACACCATTAAACAATTAAGTACATGCTTCCTCAAATCCAAAGACGACTCACAGACAACACACCATGCTTGAACACAATCCAAAATATTCCACAAACACCTTGAAAACCAAAAAAATTCTTTGCAACAAATTTCACTTGAAGAATGTACACACCCAATACACTCAAATAATTATGTCATATATTGCAACTCAAGAAATTGACTTTCAAAGTACCAAACCTAAAAAAATATTTAGTCGAAGAAAGATAAAAACACTATCAACACCCTTCCATATCCACAAGAACTGAAACTACTCTATGGAAAAATGTGGAGCAAAAACATTTCTCCTAGAAACCTTTGCAATACATAGTTCACACACTGGTGTTCACACACCAAATTATGGATGCAACACCTCTAAACACCTTTGATCAACATATCCAAACCACACAAATAGATATTGAACATATAAGAAATGTGGAGAGAAACCAAAATGCTACTTTGCAAAATAGAACACCATTACAACACATTGTTTCCTATTTTTATTCAAATTTTCTCAAAAACACTTAGAAGCCAAGCACCAGAGACACGTCTTCAACATCTTTAAAAATTCCTTATCACCACCAAGCCAACTGTAATATAGCAACTCAATCACACATCCATAGGCATAAGCTTATCAAAGAAACACTAGAGGTTGACACCAATAGCTTACTAATGACAACATAATGCAACTAATCAAAGCATCACTAGAGGCAACATCAATTCAATACTGGAATTGATCACACTCTTGCAAAAATATCCTTCTCATACTATTGACACCAATGACAACACCAATTGCACACACTTGCATCAATCTCCACCTTTGTCATTGATGGCAACACATGATGTGAAAAACCATCAACAACAAGCACTACTTTGATCGTCAATACTCTTGCTCTATACCAACTCTTCTTCTATTTTCTTTTACTTTCTTCCCTTTACACAAGTAGATCATTGAAGATCCCTTAACATTTTCTTCACATGACTTTCTCTCCTTTTTTTTTTTTTCACATTACTCTCTCCCCCTTTGACATCAATGGCAAAGGGAAAAATTATTTTCATGATTCATTCTCCCCCTTTCACCACTGCTCTGCAACTTCCTTTCCTTTAATTCTCTACATACCCCCCCATAGGAGAACACACCAAACTACATCAATTATCAATCACTGCATAATGACAACTCTCAATCATCTTGACTGCAACAACCAATAATGCCACTACCTACTCCCCTTGACAGACAACCACCAACATTAGTCTAGACCAAAGAATGATTCTTGAGATCCACTAGATTAATGTATCTCCTTATGCATCTAGTTCAAAGAAGGATGGGAAATAATTCCCAACTTCTCTTGAAGATACTCAAAAGTATCCTTAGGAAGAGCCTTAGTGGATTTTTTAGCAACCTAATCCTTTGTAGGCATATATTCAAGCTTCATTTCATTCTCTACAACCTTCTCTCTCAAAAAGTGATATTAGATTGAGCTACATGCTTTGTCCTTAAATTCATTACCAGATTCTTTGATATATTTATGTTGCAATTATGTGCCTCAAATTCACTAGTTAGACCTGGTCATTGCAAGTTTAGATCTTTCTAAGTTAAGAATTCTACCTTTTACCACTATCCTATGTAAAGCCTTTGGAATGCTGGCAGTAGTGTGGTGCTTAACCACCACCACATGTACAACACACAATAGAGCTAGTGGTATGGCGGTATCACTGACCTGTAGGGATAGACTAAGGGTGCTGGTAGTAGTGCGATATTCATACCACCTTACTGCGACAGGGTTTGGAGCCACTTGCGATTATGTGGTGTGCATTTGGTGTGTTGAATTTTGTAACTAGCTAGGTGATGTGTTGGTGAAACCCCTAGCGGGAGAGCACAAATGATAGAGACTAGTTAATAGAGAATGTTAAATGAATGACTTGGAAACCAATGTGGATACTGTTGGTTTGTTTTTACTGTAACCAGGCTGGCCTTCTAACCTACCTATGGAATTGTCAATTCCAATCAAGGGCAGCTCGAAGGACCTAGACCAACTGACAAGGATTTTAAAGACCTCCTACACTTTGGGCTCAGCAAGACCCGAGAGGGTGATCCCTTAATGCATTTACAACCTCTGCACCATTATCATAAACAACATTAACAACAATAAATAATCTCATTTAATAGCTCAACATAATAGGATAATATCGAATAGAATTGGTTGTTCATCAGTAATATCAACTATTTGGAGCATGAGATAACTACAACACATAGGTATTTGAAATGATTTTGAATTTATAAAACATTTCCAAGGTGCACTAAGTTGCAAGATAAATCAGTGACTAATTTTGGGCCATGGAGTCAAACACAAAAAAAATTCATTAGCAAATGACATTCAACTAGTGCATTTAAATTGTTAATGCCTCGCATCAACTGTTAGTGTCTTACACAAAAAATCCTACTCTTGTTATCAATCAAACTCTCCTTACCAAATCCAACCCACACACTTGAAATCACTGTTATCTACTCAAAGCATTTAACCATTTCCTTGAAATAGGCCCATAAAGAAATAACACAATCTCATGAAATTTGAGATGACAAACTCAAAGATACTTTGTATTATTAAATTCATATGATTAAACTTGTACAAGTATGGAGACAATTTGAAGATATTTATGAATGTGGACACACTTTTATGATTTATTTGCATAAACTGGCTGCATTTGCTCATGAAATAAAAAATTTACAGCTTACAGACTCAAATTATGACCCAAAACTTGACATTTTCTATCTACCTAGCCCCATACAAAACCTTAGAACTAGAATAAGAAATTGAGAAGAGAAGAGAAGAAAAAGAAGAATAGAAGGATTTAGAAGAATCCCTAAAGCCAATCTAGAGATGCCATCTGGAATCCTCTTCACCATTGATCCATAACAGAAAAGCCTCTCTCCTCTCTCTGCATCAAACTTTGCCTCCAAATCTACCTTTGTTGTTAGCTGTTCTTCAACAGAAAATATGCCCATGTGAAGAATCTCACAATTCACTCAACTGCTGAAAAACAACCTTGTCCAAGAAAATCCTTTATTTTAGCTCTTTATTTTCGATTGCTACACTTTATATGTTGCCTTCTAACTTTATGCAAAGTAAAATATATTATTTCCATATGTATAGTGAATATAAAATTCACTTTTACTTTTCTTTCCATTTACATCCAACAATAAAATATTCAACTGCACAACAAATAAATTCACTTTATCATAGTGAATATTTAATTCACATTATTTCCAAGCAAGGAAATATTTCCCACAGTGAATACTTTTTACTCATAAAATATCCCATAACATTCATCGATATTTTATTTCACTTTATAAAAGTGAGAGCATTTAAAAATTTATTGGGCATAGGAGACTTTACCCACCATCTAAAATAAAATTCTATGGGGCCCACCATTTATATTCACCCACAAACATTTAATTTTAAATGTTTTTCCATTAGAATGGATGGAAGTCTCATCAAATAATTTCATTGGGAAAATAATTAAAACTATCCCCGTGTGTTCAAATTATGCCAGGACCCACCATACACGTGGCAACAGCCGAATATCTCGCGGGACTTAAAAGGCGTGCAAGTTTTTATTGCTATATGGCAGGGGATGGTGAAGATTTAATCTGCATTATGTCTTCATCTCCACCATAGATCTCCCTCCTGCATCTTTTACTCTTCATAGTTTACACCTAATTTTGCATTTCACGCATCTGCTATGCAATTGTTTTGCTTGACAATGGAGGCATAACCTGTGCTTTGATGGATGTCCACACTTTCTCCAAACCCTTGCCTTGAAGGTTTCTAAAGCATTTTTTGCAAATTACATTTTATGGCATTCCACCTCTCATCTGGTGCGTGACTTCACGTTGGCTCGATGGTGCCCCATTCTCCCTACTTTGATGGGTGTTCATTCCTTCCACAAGTGCCCAGGCCATATGCATTTGTTTTAAAGTTTCTAAGGCCATTTCAATAGATCCATTTGATATGCCATGATGTGTTCCTTTCTTGAAACCAAATTGTTTCTTCTTTGATGGATCTCCACACTTTGTTCCATTCACACACCTCCTAGTTGCATTTGCTAATATTTTATGAGGGCTTTTTAGTGGATTCATTATGTGTATGAGCTGGGCATGACTCCTCTCTGCCAAGTTTTTCCTCTTTATGCATGGTAGGAAATAACTAACAAAATTCCCCAATCCTTTGTGTTTTGTTGGGCGCCTATGCTTTGTTCCAATGCGTGCAACTTGAATCAGTTTGAGAATTTTTAAATATTTTTCAACAATCCATTTTGTACGTATCTTGTAGTCACAACATTGCCAAGTTGCATTTACTTGAAAGTTAATGAGGTTTCTTCAATGCAACCATTGATGGTTCAAGCCCCTGTTCCTATATTCTCCTATCCTCCATTTATTGTGTGACTTTCATCTCATCACAGTGGTACCCATCTATGCCTCTACATCTGTTATCAAGGCCTCTTCAATGAACCATTTGGTGGTGTGTATTCAAAAAAATCCATTCTGAACATATCTATTTTGTGAATATTCTGAAACATGGTGGAATTCCCTTATTCCAACTTTGATGGATGAGCATACCCTATTTCATTTTATGGTCCCCTCTTCAAATCTGCATTTGATTAAAAGTTTCTAAGGCTTTTTTAGGAGAGCCATTGGAGTAATGTGTGCCAATCAATCTGCATTTTGCTTTGTGCGTATCATGCCCTTTGTGGCATTCCACCATATTCTATGCACAAAAGATCAGGGAATTGTATTTGTTTCATTTTTATTTTCTAAAGCCTTAGCAATACATTCATTTTTTTGTATAGGCTATCACTACAAGTGCCTCCCTCTCTTAGCTGCATTGACTTGAGAGTTTCTACAGCCTCTTAATAAATTCATTTGTTTAAGGGCCTTTCAGTATTCCTTCTGCTGCACCTTTTGTGGATGTCCATGCTTTGTTGTTTTTATTGTGCATTGTAATGGAATAAAGTTCCTTTATCCTATGTGCTTCAATAGATGCTCACACCTTGTGCCATGGCTGCTCCATCAATCATCACTCAATACAAGCCTCATTCTAATTTTATTTGATGCATTTTACATGTATTACATGCATCCCCCATGATAAAGTTTCAAAGCCACAATCTGGCCTTTGGTATCAAGTTATAAAATTTGTCAATGCTGATTAAGCTTCCTCAAATTATGAATTTGTTGCTTCACATATATGCCACTTTGGAGTTCAATCAATGAACAGATGATATATGTGAATCAAAGGTGACATTTGTTCCACTAAGAGAAAGCATAATAAAAATTTGAATGTTATCCCATGAATTGAATTACTGGAATGATTGCCATTTCTCAAATTGCCCTTGTTCAACTCCTTTCAAAGCATATAGTACTGACATATCCAATAGGAAAATTTTTTACTACATTTTAACTATGCTCTTCACGACATGGCTACACATGAGTTCACATTTCTGTCCTTGAGAAACTATATTTCAACATGAACCCTTACAAGCTTATAATCGTGCAAAGGATGTTGGGTCCCATGTGGACTCGGCTACAAAAAAAATCATTTTCAAACAAGATTCATGTTCAAATTGACTTTAGGTAGCTTCTGAATGCACTAGAAATTGAAAACATGAACTGGGTCTTCATTAAAACTGCTTTCTAGCTCATTTGGAAAATGGTAGAAACTAGCCAAGTTAGCTCCAGAATTGGCTTTGAAAACTAATCAAACAATCTCCTGGGGCCATGAAAAGATGTAGGCATGTAGACATTCGGTCCAAGAATGCAATGCAAAAGATGTATCAGAGAAATCAATCATGAGGAAAAATTTATTAGCTAGAAAAGTTGCTTACTTGAACTTTTCTGAAATTGCAGCCTTTCTGAACCAATTAAAATTGATCCAATCACCCATTTTGATAAATAGCAAATCAACTCCTGAGAGGCTGCCACCAGAGACAGTAGATCATTTAGGTATAGAGAGAACATGTTCAAGAGGGATTATATTGAAACATTTCCCATCAAAAGTTATTGATGCTCGAAGTTGGCCTCTCAGAAAGGTTTCAATACAAAACTGAAGAAATTCCATTTGGTTTTGATTTGCTAAAAATAGCAAATCAACTCATGAAGCTTTGAAAACTGGCATGCACGTTCAGCTTGGTATAGAGAATGTAGAACAACATTCATTTTAGCATGACGATCATCTGGTTGCAAAATGCAAGCTCAAACAGGAGGCAACTCTACAAAATTGAACGTTTGCAAACAACAGAAAGGTGCCAAAACCCTCCAGCTTCACTTTTCAAAACCATGACAAAACTTATCATGGGAAGCTGAAAATTGACATGTACGTTCACATATGACACATGAGTGTGTCTAAAAAGGGATTTTGCACGAAAATCAACAGGCTCCAAAATATGACCCTCCAAAGTAGGTCATTCAGGCAGGTTCATCAGGTGCACTTCTAAAAGTGCAGAGGCAAAATTTTCGATATAAGCATCTCAAATTTGCAAAATTTGAGAGTGGCATCAGATACCGAAGATACTTGGTAGTTTCAATGAGAGACTGAATTGAGTCTCATCGAAAACTCGATGGGTATTGGCAGTTAAATGGTTTGTGATTGATTGCCTATGGGATTTCAAATCGAACCGACTCCTTGGTTGAATGGATAACTTAGAATGAATGCAAATAGGAATTGTAACGTTCAGGGAATATAGTGAGAATTGTGTTGTTTGATTGGTGAATGAGGTTGATCAAGGAAATTGCTGTTATAATTGACAGTGTGAATTAACATCTGAAAGCATAATTCTATAACTTTGTATGTAAATATCATTTTATTGTAATATAAAGTGACTTTTCTTGGTGTGTGGGTTTTTCTCCCATAAGGGTTTTCCCACGTAAATCTGGTGTCCAATTCTATGTGTTGTTTAAATTTTTTACTTTGTTATTTTGTTGATGTGCATCTTTAAAGATCTGTAATTGGAAATTGAATGTATTTTATGCATCTCTCTTCTAAGAATTGGCATTAAGAAGGCATTTCCACATTTAGGATTTCCTTACAAGTGCTATCAAAGCCTGGCCAATTGTGTTATCCTTGTGCGTAGGATGGGTTTTTTGTGCTAATTCTGTAGTGGGAGTGTTGTAGAGGAAACTAGTAGTCAAGATTGCAGATTTGAGATGGCAAGCACATCAAGAAGAATAGAAATTGAGAAATTTAATGGTGAAAATTTTGAGTTGTGGAAACTCAAAATGGAAGACTTGTTGGTGGATAGAGATCTTTGGATTTCTGTGTCTGGAACTAAACCATAGGCATGAAACAAGAAGATTGGGACCTTGTTGATAGAAAATTCAAAGGGATTATTAGACTCTATCCTTCTGAATGTCCATGAGGAGAAGTCTGCATCTTCATTATGGAAGAAACTTGGTGATATTTATCAAGAAAAGTCTCTGGTAAATAAGTTATTCTTGATAAAGAAGTGATACTCCTTGAAGATGGAGGAAGGTGCATTTGTTGTAGACCATCTAAATTTGTTTAACATGATTGTTGCTTAGTTGGCGTCTATATGTGTAAAAACTGATGAAGAGGATAAGTGCATGCTTCTGTTATTCTCATTTCTTGACATGTGGGACCATTTGGTGATGGCCATTGGAAGTACAACAACCACTTTCAAGATGGAAGACATGGTTTTTTTATTATTGTCAGAAGAAATCCGAAGGAAATCTTTTGAGATGGCCAAGGAGGCTCTTGCTATTTGGGGTAGGTCAAAGGGGAGAAGTACGAAGAAAGAAAAAAATTCTAAATCTAAGTCTAAAGGGAGATCAAAGTCTCTAGGCAAGAAGTCCAAGGTGAAATGTTGGAATTATGGGTAGACTAGACATATCCGAAAGGATTGCAAAGAGGGGAAAAAGAAGAATAAGAACTCTTTAGATAACGATTCTTCTCAGAGTGATGCAGATGCCTTCATTGCTTCCTTGGTGACCCAGGCATCATATGATGTCTGGCTAATTGAATCAGGTGTATCTTTTCACATAACATCTCATAGAGATTGGTTCACAAAGTACTAAAAGTATGCTGTTGGAAAGGTGTATCTTGCAAGTGATTCATACCTTGAAATTGTTGGTTGTGGAAGAGTCAAAATTCAATTTCTTGACATAAGAATTAAAGGAATTGATGGATTAATGCACATAACAGGTTTGGATCATAATTTGATTTCTATTAGTAAGCTAAATGATGTTGGCGTGTAAGCTTACTTCTCAAATGGTGCCTACAAAATGACTAGAGGCTCAATGGTGTTGGCCAAGGGTGCACGCATTGGCACTCTATACAAGTTGGATGCACGTGTTGTTCAATGTAACAATGTCTTTGAAGCTACTCATGTAGGGAAGAAGAACGTTGTTCCTCTAGCTACAAATTCCTTGGAGGTGAAACTCCTAGCAGAGAAAACCATGTTGTGGCATCAAAGGCTCGGTCACATTGGTGAAAAAGTTTTAAAAGCCTTAAAGAATACAAACCTGGTTGAAGGGCTTAATGATTGTAACCTTGAGTTCTATTTTTGTGAACATTGCATTTATGGAAAGCAACATTGTGTTACTTTTTACTCTAGTCCTCATAAATCTTCTAGTATACTAGATTATGTTCACTTTGATGTATTTGGTCCAGTGAATGTTTCTTCATTATCGAATTCTAAATATTATGTTTCATTTATAGATGATTATTCGAGAAGGGAATTTGTGTATTTTAAAAAAAGTAAATCAAAAGCGTTTAGTCAATTTAAGAAGTTTAAAAACTTGGTAGAAAATCAGACTAGAAGATAAATTAAATTCTTGAGGATGGATAATGGCAATGAATTTTGTTCTGCATATTTTTAAAGGTAATGCAAAGACCATGGGATCAAAAGGCATAAAACTACACCTTACACTCTACAGCAAAATGGAGTTGCTGAAAGGTTGAATAGGACACTAATGGAAAGGATGAGAAGTATGTTGAGCAGTGTTGGTCTGGAGTAGAAGTTCTGTGCTAAGGTAGTGGCTATAGCATGTTACTTGGTAAATTGATCTCCCTCTTCAATGCTCTTGGAAAAAATGCCTATGGAAGCATGGTCTGGTAAGAAGCCCTCTCTAAGACATGTTAGATTCTTTGGCCATGAGGCATATGCTTATGTGTCGAATGAGAAAAGATCTAAATAGGAGAAAAAGATTATAAAATGTATCTTATTGGCTATGGAATTGGTGTGAAAGGATATGAGCTTTGGAATCCAGTTACTAAGAAGGTATTGTACAATAGAAGTGTAATCTTTCATGAGTTGAAACCTTCTACAGTGGATCTACAGTCAGAGATGAAAGAAGACAAGAACAAGGATGTAGTTGAAATTCCTTTGAATATAGATAAAGAGGAACTACAAAATCCAAGTGTACCTGATACTGAGGAGATCTCAAGTAGTTCTGAGTGTTATGAACAACAAGAAGAACCACAACCTTAGCCTCAGCCATGAGGAGGTCTACACGGGAGAAGTAACAACCTGAAAGGTATGGATATTCTATGCCAGATTCGAGTTGTGCCTATGCTTTGATTACTAGCATTGATGAGTCTAGGACTATGAAAGAGACCATTAATATGTTTGATTCAGATTCATGGTTGGAGGCCATGAATGAAGAAATGGCATCATTGAAAAAGAATGAAATCTGGGATTCAATACCTTTTCCTGAAGGTCAGAATCCTATTGGCTGTAAATGGGTATTTAAAAAAAAAAATGTTCTAGATCGTAGTGTGGAGAAGTATAAAGCTATGTTGGTTGTGAAAGTTTATTCCTAGGTAGAGGGAATTGATTATGGAGAAATATTTTCTCTTGTAGTAAAGCTGACATCTATCAGATTTCTATTGTCACTTACAACAACGTATGACTTAGAGATTGAGTAGATGGATGTGAAGACAACATTTCTTCATGGAGATCTAGAAGAAGAAATTTATGTGTCCTAGCTGAAGCACTTCGTTGAAAAAGGTAAAGAAAGTTTGGTTTGCAAGTTAAAGAAATCTATGTATGGTTTAAAACAATCTCCTAGAATGTGGTACCAAAATTTTGATACATTTGTGTTGTCATTGGGATTTGTAAGATCAAAGTTAGATCATTGTGTGTATTTTAAAATTGAAAAATGGTCAAATTCTTGTTATTTCCCTATATGTGGATGATATTCTTTGGGAATAGTAAGGGTATGATTTTTGATATAAAATCTCAGTTATCACAATTTGAAATGAAAGATTTAGGGGCAGCTAGGTAAATTATGGGAATGTAAATTAGAAGCGATAGAGGAAATAGAAAAATTTGGCTCGGCCGGAGTAAGTATATTAATGTTGTCCTTCAGAGGTTTGGTATGACAAATTGCAAGCAATTAGTTGTTCTAGTGTTGTAGGGAATGAAACTCTCTGTTGAATATAGTCCAAAGTCTCCTACTGAGATGGAGGACATGACCAGGGTGCCTTATGCAAGTGTAGTTGGTAGTTTTATGTATGTGATGATCTATACTAGACTAGACATTTCCCAAGAAGTAGTACTTAGTCGATTTATGACTAATATAGGAAGATTGCATTAGGACGTTGTGAAAAGAATTTTCAGATATTTGAAGGGTACCTTTGAGTATAATTTATGTTATCATGGTAACTCAGTTGGATCATAGAGATCTGTTAGCATTCATGGATATGTGGATTCTGATTGGGCATGGGACATTGCCAGTAGGTGATCCACTAGTGGATATATTTTAACATTATTTGGAGGTGCAGTTAGTTGGATGAGCAAGTGACAAGCTATAGTCGCTTGATCTAATACTAAGGTGGAGTTTATGGTAGCAACTCACACGTGCAAGGAAGCCATTTTTTTTTCTAATATTGGGTTTAATGTAGGGTAGATTACTACTTGTTGTGATAGTCAAAGTGTTATTTGTTTGGTCAAAAATCCAACTTTGCATGCTAGTACGAAGCATATCGATGTACAATACCATTTCATTCATGAAATGGTGGAGGATGGAAAGGTTAATCTAGAAAAGTTGGATACTCTGAAGAATGTTTCTGATGCATTAACAAAGCCTATGAGCATAGATAAGTTCAAGTGGTGTGCAAGTTTGATGGGCCTTGAGGCCTGTGATTTATAGTAACTTCAAGTGTTGGAAGGGGTTCAATGAATTGTTAGTCAAGTGGGAGCATGTTGGAATTATGTGCCTCAAATTCATTGGTTAGACCCTAGCTTGGTCATCACAATTTCAAATCTTTCCAAGTTAAGCATTCCACCTTTTATCGTTGTCCCGCACCAAGCCTTTGGCATGCTGGTGGTAGTGTGGTGCTTAACCGCCACCCCGCATACAACACACAATAGATCTAGCAATATGGTAGTATCATTGACTTGTAGGGTTGGACTAAGGGTGTTGATGATAGTGCCATATTCATATTGCCTTACTACGATAGGGTTTGGAGCCACTTGCAGTTATGTGGTGGGTATTCGGTGTGTTGAATGTTGTAACCGGCTAGCTCATGATGTGCTAGTGAAATCCCTATCAAGAGAATGAGATTGATGGAGATTATTTAACAAATAATTTTGATCGGATGACTTGGCAACCAATGTGGACATGGAAGATACTTGGTAGTTTCAATGAGAGATTGAATTGAGTCTCATCGATAACTCAACGGGTATTGGCAGTTAAATAGTTTGTGATTGATTGCATATTGGATTTCGCATCAGACTAACTCCTTAGTTGAATGAATAATGTAGAATGAATGTGAATAATCATTGTAACGTTTGAGGCATATAGTGAGAACTATGTTGTTCGATTGGTGAATGAGGTTGATCAAGGAAATTGTTGTTGTAATTGACAGTGTGTATTAACATCTGAAAGCATAAGTTTGTAACTCTGTATGTAAACATCATTTTACTATAAATACAAAGTGACTTTGCTTGGTGTGTGGTTTTTTCTCTCACAATGTTTTTCCCACACAAATCTGGTGTCCAATTCAATGTGTTGTTTAAATTGTATGCTTTGTTATTTTGTTGATGTGTATCTTTAATGAACTATAATTGGAAATTGAATGTATGTTTTGCATCTCTTCTAAGAATTGGCATTAGGAAGGAATTTCCGCACTTAGGATTTCCTTACAATTGATAGAACTTGTATTATCACAAAAGATAGAAATTGGTTCATCATATACCACTCTAATATCCTTTAATTTTTTCCTAATCTAAAAAACTTGTGTGTAACAACATGTTGCTGCAATGCATTCTTCTTCTACAGTAGATAAAGACATTGAATCTTGTTTCTTGCTTAGCCATGAAACCAATCTGCATCTAAGAAATAATGCACCACCACTTGTACTTTTCCTATCATCTACACAACTAGGCCAATCTGCATCTATGTAAGCACTCAGAGTGAAGTTAGTATCCTTTGGATACCACAAGCCATGATCAAGAGTGACCTTCAAGTATCTAAATACCCTCTTCACTGCTACAACATGTGACTCTCTAAGATCTTCTTGAAATCTAACCATAAGACAAACTGCATGCATGATATACGGTCTAGTAGCAGTTAGATATAGTAGTCCTCCAATCATTGATCTATACTTGCTTTGATCATCCTTAGGGGATTCATTATTCTTGATCAGCTTGCAACCACTAACTATAGGGGTATATACTAGTGTAGAATCTTTCATTCTAAACTTCTTCAACATTTCCTTGGCATACTTTGATTGTGAAATGAAAATACCTCTATCTGGCTAATTGATTTGTATCCCAAGGAAGAAATTCACCTCCCCAAACCTTGAAATTTCAAATTATTTCACCAACTATTCTAAAATTTTCTTACACATAGCTTAATTTCCTCCAAAAATTATTTCATCAACATACACAACCACAATCAATATTTTATCTTTTTCAACTTTGAAGTAAATATTTTCATATGTGGTACCTTTATTGAATCTTTTCTATAACAAGTACCTATCTAACCTTGCATACTGAGCTCTGGGAGCTTCCATCAGCCCATATAATTCTTTATTCAATCTATAAACCATATTTAGTTTAATCTGATAACTAAAATTCTTTTGATTATTGTTCTATGTATACTTCTCCCAATTCACCATTCAAGAAAGTAGACTTCACATCCATTTGATATACTTTGAAATCCTTATGTGCTACAAAAATTAAAAACATCATGATAGGTTCCATTCTCACCACCAAAACAAATGTTTCCTCAAAGTCTATTTCTTCTCCTTGTGAATAACCTTTACACATAAGCCTTGCCTTGTTTCTTGCCACTTCTCCACTCTCATTTAGTTTTTTCTAGAATACCCACTTAGTTCCAATCAAATTCTTGGTTGTTGGTCTTGGGACAAGTTCCTAAGTTTGATTTTTCTCAATCTACATTAGCTTTTTTTCATATCCTTGATCCAATACTCATCCTTGCATGCTTCAATCATTGTTTTAGGTTAAAATTCAAAAAGTAAACATAGATTTACCCATTCTTCAACAACTTTATTTCTTGTTGGTACACCTTTTCTCTTATCACCAATGATCTTTTCTTCAGAATGATTCTTCTGCACATACTTAGGAGTTTTGGGAATCTTTTCTAGAGCTTCTTCCTCTTCAATCTGCACATGTTTTTCCTTAGCTTTTTCTTCTTCTCTACAAGAAGAATCATTTGATTCATATCCATCTATCACCACTAAATTCTTCTATAGGTCTTTATTGACCTTGACACATTCACTCTCAACAATATTTCTTAACCTCTTATTGTAGCACCGATAAGCTTTGATTTTTGTAGAATATCCATGGAAGATACCTTCATTAGACCTTGCATCAAAATTTCCTAAGTTTTCTTCATCTCTTTTGATATAGCATTTTCTTCCAAAGACTCTAAAGTATTTGATAGTAGGAATCCTTTCATACCATGACTCATAAGGAGTCCTTTTATTATTTGATCTTGCTTGTAATCTGTTAAGTATGTAAAAAATAGTATAAATTTCTTCTCTCCTGTAGACTTCTAGTAGATTTGCTTCTTTCATCATTGTCCTTGCAGCTTCTTGAATAGTCCTATTCTTTCTTTCATCCACTCTATTCTACTAAGGAGTCCTAAGGGTAGATAAATTCCTCATTATTTCATGATTCTCACAAAATATATTGAATTCATTGGAGGTGAACTCCCCATCTCTATCAGACCTCAAGCACTTGATTTTCATATTCATTTCATTCTCAACCATGACTTTGAATGATTTAAACTTATCTAGGGCTTTTGATTTTTCTTTGAGAAAAGTAACCCATGTCATTCTAGAATAATCATCAATCAATAGCATGAAATACCTGTCACCTTGAAGAATTCTTACTCTGGTAGGACCATAAATATCTATATGCACCAATTTCAACAATTTGGTAGAAGATTGTTCTTTGAATTTGAGACTTCTTCTTGCTTTCTTTCCAACTTGAAATTCCTTATAGATAGCATTGATATGCTTTATAATCTTTGGAAGATCTCTCACAGCTTGAACTAAACTTATTCTCACTAGGCTACCAAAATTGATGTGACACATTCTTCTATGCCATAGACAAATCTCATTAATTTGAGTCATGAAACAATAACCATCAAAAACTTTGAGTTGATAAAAAATTTCATCTATCCTTCTTCTAGCAACAACCATAGTTCCAAAGCCTTTTTTGATCTAATAGACATCATCCTAAAACATAATATTATATCCTTTTCTACACATTTGTCAAACACTCAATAGGTTATGTCTTAAACCCTTAACATAAAGAACATCATCAATGTTATGCTTGTCAACAAAACCAATTGGACCTTTTCCACATATATTAGTAGATGTATCATCACCAAACCTAACAAGTCATCCTTAATATTTTTCAAGTTTAACAAACTTACTCATGTCATCAGTCATATGATTAGAGCATCCAATATTAATGATCTAGTAGTTATTCTCCCATCTAGCATGAAAAGTAGACACCAAAGTGCCTTCAGTATTAGTACTTTCTTTCAAAGCACTTTCCTTCACACATCTCTCAGAGTTAGCAAAATTAGTTTCATATTTTAAATCCATGAATAAGCATTCACCATCCATCATCCCCATAATCAGATTCATCATCATATATTCTGGAATCTTCTCTAACATAATCACTTAATCATTTTACCTTTGTTCTCCCTATTTTTGTCATTCAAAGCTCTATTTAAACATCTTGAAGCACAATTACCTATCTTTCCACAACTAAAACATTTGAAAGGAAACTTACCTCTATACTTTCTAGTACCCCTTTTCATTCTTCTCACAAAGTTAGCTTCCAAATTATCAAGATCCTCCTGATCTGATTCCATAATCTTGTCTGATTTTCTAGCCTTAAAATTAGTCTCAACTTTTACATTAAATGTACTAAATTATCTCATTTCAAAATTAGTTAAAGAACCATACAAATAATCTCTAGTATATTGGTTCAAATTTTATAATTCCTCAATAGCACAAAATTTATGACTATAAGATTTAGGAAAAGTTCGAAGAACCTTCTTCACCACTTCTTCTTTTAGTTCTCCACCAAGACCTCTGATGTTGTTGACGACTTCATGCATCTTATGCAAGTAGCTTGTTATTTTTTTATCTTCAAACATTTGCAAGGTCTCAAACATGATCCTTAGATTCTACATCTTAGCTTGCTTGACCTTATCATCTCCTTCATGAATGCTTTCTAACTTTACCTAAATTTCTCTAGCAATTTTCATATTCATAACTTTGACCAATTCAAAATTAGCAAGACCACTTAAGATGGCATACTTTTCTTTACCATTGTTTTCATATGCCTTGATCTCATTATCACTCTTTGGACCATTTGTAGGTATAGTATATCTAGTCTCAACAAACTTCCATGTTTCAAATCCAAGAGAAACCAAAAAACCTTACATCCTTGCCTTTTGGAATGCATAATCTGATCCATCAAACAAAGGAACATCTTTCTTGTGCACCATCCCAAATCTACCTCAAGCGGTTAAGCTTTCTTCCAATGAACTTTTCTCTGATACCAATTGTTGAATGCACAAGACAACTAAAAGGTGGGGTGAATCAGTTATGCCTTAAAACTTCAAAACCTTCACAAACATTCAGATCCACATTAATTTAATCAACCCTTAATCTATTAGAGTGATTTATCATGAAAGTAGATAACATAAATAGAATCAAAGCAACACCATGCACAATGAAACACTAGATTTATGTGGAAAACCCAAGAAGGGAAAATCATGGTGAGGATTAGCTCACAATATAAAGTAATATCAATACCGATTAGAAAGGGCTCATTGTCGAAGGGCTCACTTTTGAAAAGAAAGAAAGGCTCAGTGCTAGTTCATAGAAAAGAAGATAGAGAAGAGTGTTAAAATGAGACATCTATCTCAATACAACAAAAAATTCCAGCACAGCATCACCAACACCTTCATAGTCTTACTAAAGATTATAGACACCTTATGCTCCCTACATCCAGTAATCTAACACATGAAAGCTCGCATTGTACTTCACAAATTTGTACCTTACAACTTTGAAATTTGTATCATTTGCATCATACGCCTCTATCTTATCATCCCTCACCAACTCAACACATATTTATACCATCTTCAACCTTGAAAACATTCTCCAAGGTCGTATATGCACCTCAATCATGCAAATTAAAATTAGGTCAACACCAAAACATTCCCATGGCAGAAAGTAATGAAGGTTGACCACAAAAAACCTTATCTAGGACCTAAATCCACTAATACATGCCATGCCATGCTTCCACAAACACCGAAACAACTCCACAATTAGTGTAAACACCCAAGGTCGGTCAAACCTATTGATGAGCCTAGTTTTTGGTCAAATTTTGGGTAGAATTTATAGTCCATTTTCTGCAATGTCATGAAATTTAGTAGTTAAGTGTTAATATTTGCATAATGTTTCCCTCAAACCATTGACATTGGGTTTAACTCTATCTTTGTGAATTTTTAATGAAATTGGCATATTATGTGGATTATCTATATTAATTTTGCGCATCGTTGATGAATGTTCTTTAAGGTGATTATAGATGTGAAATTATTATGTGTAATGACTTTGCTATGCAAGACATAATTTATGGATGCTAAGTTGAGAAAGGAAACCACTAGATGGTCATGCAGGGGAATCATTCAAAGGAGTCAACTAAAGGATGACGACAACAAATTTCCCATGATAGTCAATTGTAACCGCCTTGTATTTATGGCATTGAGCAATCATGAGCATTAATCCATTGTTGAGTCCATGTTTGGGCATGCATTTCTAACTGTATTCCCTACAGATGTAACCACTCAGCCACTCTTTTTCTCACTTTCCCTAAACGGTGTCCTCTTAGTTAGTGAGAGTTGACCACCTTGTTTAGCTAGTAGTTTAAATAAGGATTTTAATTTTCTTCTTGGGGGGTTCTTCTTAGTTCTTGATTGTTGTTGTTACATGATATCAATGATGTATTAAGCATTCTCTACTTTTCAATACAACCATGTTGTTACTCTATTTACATATTTTTCAATGAATGAGATGATAGTCTGAATTTAAGCATTTGAGTTTGTATTAGTCTTAGTGGATACTCATCCAAGGGAGCCCACTTGGTGAGTAATCCTTTCTTTAGAGTAATTTGCTTAGTTATTATTTCATGTTATGTACTTAGTTCAAAATATGGCATCGACTATTCTTGCAGCCACTAGAACTCTATTATGTGTCTATTCCTGCAGCCAAAGCATACAAAGTAGTCCCTATTTGCCACATATATTATAATTCTTGCTTTTTATTTTAGTTTGGTATAGTTTTTGGTTGAGTTTTCAGCATTTGATTTATTTCCTTTCAACAATTTACTTTATGTATCATGTTCCGTAGTTGTAGGATGCAATGACTACTTGAGGCCCTAGTGCACATACAATGCTGACCCATTTCAAGTCTATATCCCTGGGTTGACAGGTTAAATGGACCTTCATGATGATTAAGATATCTATTTAGGTTAGATTCCCAATCTCTGAACCATGGTTGTGAAGGCCTAGTTATTGAATCATTGTAGGAGGCCAACATTTTTTGGTGTCGTTGTTGGGGATGGTGTCAAGTTAGGAAGTTCTTTTGAGTCATTGATAGTTTCTCTATTATAGAATTTTTCTTGAGTTGTTCTTCGAATACCCCTTGCTTAGATGAGTAATGATTTGCTATTCTTTGCTCATTCTTTGTGTGAGCTAGCTGATGCCAAGTTGATACAACATGATTCCTTCTTAATGATCTTGATCCATTTCAACTAGTTGAGCTTCCAAATCTACCCAGAAATAAAGAAGAAGAAGAACCATTTCCCTCTTTGCTATAGAATATCCTGATCTAACTAGTCTTGAAGGCTCTGCTAGATTGACAACCCTTTTCCTTGGTAATTCATCAAGAAAACATGGGTAATACCTTCTTGTTTGAGTTTGACATGCTCTACAAAAGTTATGACAGTACCATCGATGCTCCTAGGTTTGAGCTATTTCCTACCACTTTAAAAGAAGCTGCACTAAGATGGTTTATGAGTCTAGGTAGAGACACTGTGGAGACTTGGGAAGATATGAAGATAAATTTCCTTGGAAAATACAAGGAATATTGCAAGGTAAGTGATATAAGAGGAGGTGATGTCTTTAGGATGCAGCAGAAGGAAGATGAGAGCTTGGAAGATTACATTTCAAGGTTTATGTTTTGCATATAGAAATATACACACCATACACTCAATGAAGAATAAAAAAAATTCTTTTCTTGAAAGGAATCAATGAGAGTTACAATGATGCTTTGGGCTTAATGGCGGGAGGAGATATCACTCAAGTTCCATGGGAAGATATCAAGAAAATTTGTTAGAACTATTCCAGAACAACTTCAAAGGAAGAGAGAGCTTACTAGACTTCTGTGGGTAATTCATCTATCGATGGAGTTCCAAGGATGGAGATTATTGATTTGTTGATAGACTTCAAGTATTATATTACAAACAATCTAGCTACTTAGCTGGGTACACTTTAGGCCAAAGACAAACATGAGGAGGTAGAGGCAATGTTGGTAGAATACTACCCTCATTATAGACAAAAGAAGGACTACAAATGCAAGATGGTAGCTAACATTGACAACAAGATTCCACTTGAAACAGAGGAAGAACAAGTCCACTTTGATGCACAAAGGAAGCCATGGGCTCTAGGAAAAGGTATGTCACCAGATCCACTATCTTTTTTTGGGCCAAACCATCTAGCTAGTTAAATGCAACCATCTTTTCAACCCCAACAATCTACTATAGTGTCTCCACTTGCTAATTCAAGCCCCAATGCACCCAAGCCTGCTCAGCTACCAACTCAGCCCACACCCAACCCAAATAACAAACGACAACAACAACCAACATACTCTACTGATCCAAATCAATTCCCTACATATGTTGTGAGTATAAGTAACATCCATCTATGTTCAAGAACTATTGTACCAACTCCTTCCACACCCATCATCATTGAGCTACCTGTGGAAGAGGAAGAGGAACCTTTGAATGATCTCATTCATCCAATTGTACCTAAAATTCCTGAACTAGTTCCAGCCAGGAAGACTACATAAGAGCCACCATTTCGTCAAAAAATGGAAGTTTTCAAGCATAAGGAAGATAAGCAAGATACAAATTTTGACATCTTGGAGCAGTTGAAACACGTATATGTCCAAATACCCCTATTTCAAGCCATAAAAGATACATTCCTATATATGGAAAGATGATCAAGGCAACATGCCTCAAGAAGCTAGGAAGAAAGAAGGACTTGACTATAGTCCATTTGATGAGACAACTAGCTAACATCATGCTTGGAAAAGCGACCATTCCCAAGTACAATGATATAGATAATCTTGTAGTAGCAGTTTTTATCCACATGTTTCAAGTAAAGAGTTCCCTAAGTGATTTAGGGGAAACAATCAATGTGATGACTAAGGACATCTTGCAACAACTAAATGTTGCAAGCATGAGACCTACTCTTACTATCCTGTAGCTTGTTGATAGTTCTACGATGAAGCTTGATGATATAGTAGAAGACCTTGTGGTATTTCTAGACTCTTGGGAGTATCCAACAGACTTCATGATTTTCTCTCTATGGCCACATGTTGGTGAGGAAGCTGAGGAAGTTAACTCAGTAGCACAACACATGATTATAGGTAGAAGTCATTTCTTGCAGCTTCAAGATGAAGATGAAGTGTTATCTAGTGTAATCCAGAACCATTGTGAAGTTTGGGAAGCATCATCTAGTTTTGCTACTCCCGTGAAAATACTCCTACCTGTTCTGCCATTTCTTCTTGTAGCCACCCCACCTATGGATGAACTTCCTACAACCGCTCTATCTGTAGATAAAATTCCTATAGCAATAGGCATATTCCATACCATGATGCCATATAAACTCAAGGTACCGTGTATTAATGAAACAACCATGATAGAATTGATTATTCAAATACAGGTGTCTAAAGGAGGATGTTTGAATACTAATAACAAGTTGAGTGAAGAACAACAATTGCAATTGGAAGACTTAATGATGTCCCATTAGCATGCATTTGGATGGGAATATCATGATATGAAGGGATTGGATCCTAAGCTCTACACTCATAGGATCTACATCAGAGATGATTGTCAACCAGTAGGGTAGCCTCAATAAAGAATCAACCCTGCATTGAGAGAAACTATTAAAACAGAGCTGCACAAATTGTTAGTTGTTGGATTTATCTATCCCATTTTAGACAGCCAGTAGATGTCTTTATTAGTGATCATGCCAAAGAAGGGAGGGAAGTGACAAGTTTGTGTTGATTATAGAGAACTTAACACTACCACTAAGAAAGACCATTTCCCCTTGCCATTGTACACTCTCCTAACAAAAGATGTTGAATTTCAATGGACATAAGATTGTCACAGAGCATTTTCTAATTTAAAGGTAGCCTTGACCCATACTCCTATTTTGGTCATGCAACTAAATGCTTTGGATGGGATGAGAAGGGTAGCCTTGCACCACATTGAAGTAGTGAAAAATCAGAGGATGAGATGGCATGATAGGGAGAAGAAATTTAATCCAGATGACTGGGCATTGTTATATGACTCAAAACATCAAGACAATGCAGGAAAGTTGCGAACGAGGTGGCTAGGCCTGTACAACATTTCTGAGGTCTTTCCTAATGGAGTTGTTTAGCTCATCACCATTGACCCTATCTGATTCAAGTCACTTGTCAGTGGTCATCATCTTAGATTATATCATAAGCTATCCTCCAACGAAGAGTTCCTACAATAACTCATCCAACGTTTAGCACACAAGTTCTTTGCAACCGAAAGTGGTGGACCCCGTGTCCCACCTTTTGGTTAAATTAAGGTATGCACCTTTCATAATAAATATTTCCTCTTTAAGTGGAAATCCATTTCTTCACCCACCTACCCATTTGTCCATCGATATCACCTTTCTCTCTCTTCCATCATTTCATTCTACCTCACTTCACTTCACTTCACCTTCATTAATTACTAAAATATTTCTAAAAAAGGTGAAACAATACTTTCTCTCCCTGATCTTTGCAACACATCTTTCATATGTTCAAGTATGTATACAGTAATTCCCATCTCTTAATTTCCTTTTAAGTGTATTTATTTAATCATTGAAGGTTACTATAGGTAATTACATAATATGCCAGTACTTCTTGTCAATTCACCACTCCCTTCTCACATGTGTGGACATATGTTGAAATTTAGTTTGGGGGGGGGAATAAAAAATGCAAATATATTACCCATGTGTCAAATCATAATTTGGCTACGTCAGGAAATTAAAATAAGAGGATTTGAAAATCTGGCTCGCATTTGTGAAGTGATGTTAACTGAGCTGCCAATTTTTACTCTCATTTATTACCTCTTTTTCCACCATAATTCCTTAATTTCCTTGTCATAGTCTTGAGTTATAGTAGTAAATGGTGAAAATAGAGAAAAAAGGGGGAAAATTCAGTTGACACTGGTAATGTAAATTTAGCAGAAAGGTGTTGGCTTTTAGACAAAATTGCAGGAGAAAGGAATTTTGCAGTGTGGCAGTGATTTCAGACAATGGGGGGTGGCTTAATTCGGAATGATCCCTTAGTTCATGATGTCTTGTTGTAGGATGCACAATTCCTGGAAGAATTTCAATGTTGTGGATGGTTTGATTATTTCATGAAGCTAGATGGCTTTGATGAGTGCATTGCACTTGAATTTTCTCAAACATTATTTGAAGGAAAAGCCATAGTAAAAGGGTTAGAAATGGTGGCGATTGAGGAGAGAATTGCAGAAATTTTAGGGTTACTTGTCGATGGCAAGCATTACCCTACCTCTAGGGACTCTAGGTCAGCCAGAGTAGAATTTACAATACATGGAAACCCACCAATTAACATTGAAAAGAAAGGTGCAAAAAGAATGTCTCCGCTTGAACCATGGAAGCAGACAGTTGTCTACATTATAAGGTATATCACTTGTGAGGGAAGATTATCAAACTTGTATTCAGTACATTTTAAGCTCTTGAGCCACATGAGGCATAAAAGGAGGATGAACATTCCCACTGTCTTATACAATCTTCTCTCCATCATGGCAGCCAAAACATAGAAAGGTAGGGATAATTTTATTTCCCACCATTACTTGATTAAATTGCTAGTTAAGAAATCTTTGCATGATGCTTTTAGAATGACTTGGGAAGAATTTGTTCAAGTTAATCAAAATTACTATTAGGAAGAGTTTGTCAATGTTGAGCATTTTCCTCCTAGGGCTATACCTCAATCTTGTAGGTCTAGCAAAAGATTAAGCATAGCTGAAGCCACCCCTTGTGCTTCCATGTTTGGTGCTAGTTCTAGTATGAATCCTCCTGTACTAGCAGAAGGAGCCATAAGCATTAGTTCCTCTAAAATAGAGCATATAGAAATAGAAAGCTCTTCATCTAATTCTGATGATGATTTCTCCTTACAAACCCTAATAAGAACTAGGGCACAAAATAAAGAGGCTGAAACAAGAAAAGAAAAGAAAAATCCCAAACCCAACTTGTAGAAAAAGGTGTCAAGTGCTAGGAAGAGAAAGGTTGACCCTATTCATCCTGCAACCAAGGGAAAATGTAAGAGCACCTCTAGGAAGTCAAAACCAATTGGGCCAACTTTTTGTATACCTTCACAGGAAAGCCCTAGGCATGATGAGATACCCCATGGGGACACTAAAGATCCAATGGAACAAGAGCATGTTGAAGAAAAAGAAGAGGATATATTTGAGGAAGAAAAAAAAGTAACAATGACAGACATTGCTAATATCGTAGAGGAGTTTAAGGATGAGCAGGGGCTCCTGTAGCAAAACCAAGAATAGGAGGAGGAATTCTTGTAGCCACAACAAGAGCCAGAGTAAAGCTAGGAACAGAAACAAGAGGTCCTCCAGCAAAAAGGGGGCGAAGAAATAGTACCCCTGCAGCCACAGACAACTGGATAGCCCAAGTTCATGTAGATAGTACCGTATGGGGAGTAGCCATCGACAAAAACATGGGTAGGAATTCATAACCCTCCTGATTTTATGATTCATGTAGTAATTTTAAATTTATGGAAAGAAATAGGAAGGAAGGAGGAAGAATGGAAACAGGAAAAGAAGAAACTGAAAAAGGAAATCCAAGAGAGGGATGAGATTATTGAGGGGAAAAATGAGGAGATTGCTACTTTGAAGAAGAAAGTAGATGACATTGTGACCCTGGTGCCACAAATTCTAGAATGCAAAGCTCCTCCAAGGGTTTATGCCCTGCACTTGAGAGAGAAATATCTCTCTTTCAAGTTGTGAATTTTTTTTCAGACTTAAACCACTCCATTGAAACTCCTACTGAATTCTTCAATGCCTTCAGGATTGCTTCCCCTGAGATAAAATTTTTTTCTATGTGAATTCTATTTCTATAATTATGTTCTCATGCGGGATAATGATTGGAACCCATTGCTATATGTTGGGGATATTCAGCTGAGAGCATTTATGTCTTGGGTACAAATCAAGATTAATTGGGGTGAGCAGAACAATGCTTATAAGAAAATGGAATCTAACATCCCCTTAGCCATCAGGGCTAAGTCAAGCAACCCAAGGGATAGTCACAGAGAATGGTTCAGGATGCTTCTCAAACCAAGCTATGTTGATAGAATCATGCCCTAGATTGAAGTTGTCTACACTGAGTATGAGGTCAAAGCAACAAAAAAAGGGGAGCTTGTAAGAGGATACCTGGCCCAATGATGGAATAGTTTAACAGATAAGCTAAAACAAGCTAAGCCCCATTCTATTCACAATTATTCTGCAACATTGAAGCAAATTGACAGGTATATCCAAATTGGTAGAACAAAGGGATGATTTTGGCTTCCCCTGACTTTCTAGCCACCTATGCTCATGTGTCCAATACCAAACTACATACTCTACCAATATGATATTGCTTTAGAAAGGTAAATATGGAACAAATTTGAAAGATTGGGAGGATTTTATTGGGATCCAGAATCATGTACTGCAACAATAGATGTTGGCTAGTGTGTAGTTGCAAACTTCAGAGCTTTGACCAAACAAAAGAACATCCCTTCCTCTGTTGGATGACCAACAAGATGTTAGGTTGGGGGGAATAATGAGCCTAGTTTTTGGTCAAATTTTGGGTAGAATTTATAGTCCATTTGTTGGCAGTGTCATGAACTTTTGTAGTTAAGTGTTAATATTTGTATAATGTTTTCCTCAAACCATTGAAATTAGGTTTAACTCTATCTTTGTGAAGTTTTAATAACATTGGAATATTATGTGGATTATCTATATTAATTTTGCATATGGTTGATGAATGTTCTTTAAGGTGATTATAGATGTTCAATTATTATGCGTACTAACATTGCTATGCAGGACATAATTTATGGATGCTAATTTGAGAAAGGAAACTGCTAGATGGTCATGCAGGGGAATCATTCAAAGGAGTCAACTAAAGGATGAAAACAATAGATTCCCCATGACAATCAATTGTAATTTCCTTGTATTTATGGCATTGAGCAATTGCGGGCATTACTGCAGCGCTGAGTCCACATTCGAGCATGCATGTCTAACTGGATTCCCTATAGACGTAACTACTTTGCCACTCTTTTCCTCACTTTCCCTAAATGGAATCTTCTAAGTTAGTGAGAGTTGACCACCATGTTTAGCTGGTAGTTTAAATAAGGATTTGAATCTTCTTCTTGGGGGTTCTTCTTAGTTCTTGATTGTTGTTGTTACATGATATCGATGATGTATTAAGCATTCTCTACTTTTCAATACAGCCATGCTGCTACTCTGTTTACATATTTTTTAATGAATGGGATGATAGTATGAATTTAAGCATTTGGGTTTGTATTAGTCTTAGTGGATACTCATCCAAGGGGGCCCACTTGGTGAGTAATCCTTTCTTTAAAGTAATTAGCTTAGTTATTATTTCCTTTTTTGTACTTAGTTCAAAATCTGGCATCGACTCTTCCTCCAGCCACTAGAAATCTATTATGTGTCTGTTCCTACAGCCAAAATAGATAGAGTAGTCCCTTTTTGCCGCATATTTTCATTCTTGCTCTATATTTCAGTTTGGTATAGTTACTGGTTGATGTTCAACATTTTTTTTATTTCCTTTTAGCAATTTACTTTTAGTATCGTGTTCCTTAGTTGTAGGATGCAATGACTACTTGAGCTCCTAGTGCACATACAGTGCTAACCCATTTCAAGTGTACGTCCCTAGGTTGACAAGTTAAATGCACCTTCATAATGATTAAGATAGTTATTCAGGTTAGATGCCCAATCTCTAAATCATGGTTGTGAAGACCTAGTTATTGAATCATTGTAGAAGGACAACAACCATGTAAACACCATTAAAAAAATAAGTACACACTTCCTCAAATCCAAATAAGACTCACAAACAACACACCACACTTGAAAAAAATCCAAAATATTCCACAAACACCCTGAAAACTAACAAATTTTACTTAAAGAATGTACACCCAATACACTCAAATAATGAAATGTAATATACTGCAACTCAAGAAACTAAATTTCAAAGCATCAAACATCAAACAATCTTCAGTTGAAGAAAGATACAAACACTATCAACACCCTTCCAGATCCATAAGACCTTAAACCAATCTATGAAGAAATGTGGAGCAAAAACATTTCTCCCAAACACCTCTACAATACACAACTCACACAGTGGTGAAAACACCTTCCTGTACGCAACAATCCAACACACCAATTCTTGATGCAATACCTCTGAACACCTCTAATCAACATATCTAAAATAGGTAAGCAAATATTCAACATAGAAGAAACATGGAGCTAAACCTGAACACTACTTTACAACACATAACACCACTACAACACACTTTCATTTTTTTTGTTCAAATTTTCTCAAAGCACTTGGAAACCAAGCACTAGAGACACATCTTCAACATCTTTATCACTTCCTCATCACCACCTAGCCAACTACAACATAGCAACTCAACCACACATCCATAGAAACAAACTTATCAAAGCAACACTAGAGGTTGGCACCGATAGCTTACTAATGAAAATATAATGCAACTAATCAAAACATCATTAGAGACAACATCAACTCAATAAAAATTTCTCACACTCTTGCAAAAATCTCCTCATATTGTTGACACCAATGACAACACATAAGCTTGTTGACATCATTGACAACACCAACTGCACATTCTTGTAACAAGCTCTTGCTTTGTAGTTTTGATATGATTTTCTTAGTTGTTAGAGGAGCTTATATGTAGAGTTTCATATATTTTTTCTTCTAGTAAAGAAGTTATGAGTAACAATATATCAATCTGGTAGTAACAAGTGTTTTCTATTTTAGAGCATATGCTTTGGTGAATCTGCACTTCTTTTCGGATTAGAATTTGGCTTTGTAGTTTTATGGAGATGTTGACAAGTGTTAGTCAAGTGTGTATTACAAATGGCATAGATTTTTGAGGTTTGTATGTTTGAATGCGGTTGTATAGTTGGAAAATTTTCTTATTAGGTCATTATCGGTGCTGACCTAATGAGTTTTGTATATTGAAAAGTTTGAATATGTATTGGTCCATTATGTGGGTGCTATTTTTGGTCCATGTCAACCTATTTTGAATTAATTTATAATTTTTAAATCTTGGTGCAAAGCATGTATGTATGTATGTTGATTCAACAAGGTATAATCGATATGATACATCTAATTAGGTTGACCTAATTGATGTTGTAAATTTTTATGGATGAAGATCAAATAAATATGTAAGATCCTTTTTGATGTTTTGGGGTGTGTGTAATATGTCAAGTGTTTGTGCATGCGAATTGTGTGAGAGTAAGGTGGATATAGAGTAGAGCAGTGTTAGTTCAGATCAGAATGAAGTGTGTAAAGTCTATATTTTGAGCTTCAATGGAATTGTAATTCATGCATATGTTAGATGCAATTGTAACAATTCAAATTAGGTTGTGAGCCACAATTCTCTTCTATCTTTTATTTTTTTAGTGGGCAGTGAGTCCACTTGGATAGTGAGTCTACCTACAGTGAGCACTTTTGTAATATACTATAATCGGTTATAATATATTGTGAGCCAATCCTCACCATGGTTTTTCCTATTTTGGGTTTTACATGTAAAAATTAGGTGTTCATGTATTATGTGATGTTGATGGTTTCTTTCATGCTTTCCTTTCCTTTTGTAAATTGAATATGCTATGTGGAATGAATGCTTAAATGTTTAAGTGGTTTACAAGAATACTGATTCACCTCCTCTCAGTATGTCGAGTGTTCAACATTAAACACATATGGTAACAATAATATATAACAAACATGTATTTCTCTTGATTTTATACAAACAAGTAAGATATAACATATTCAATTTAAAAATTAAAATCCTAGCCACAAAATATCCATGGAGTTCATATGACTTTACAAATTTCACAATAACAAAAAAATATCCTTCCTTTAAAATCATGAGTTTTGGTAATCCCAAGCTAGTATTCACCCTTAACACATGTACCTAAAAAGTAGAACCACAAGAAAAAAAACTTGGGCCAATAGGCCCTCCACCCAACCATAGGGTTGAAGCACAACCCACCCCCAAGCTAGGGGTCACATGGCTTTCCAAGGTGGACACACACGTAACATTTTCAAAACAACATTTAACATTTAGATTCTTCCACACAGTTACAACACAAAGAATTTCACGCTACATGTTTCTTCACATTACATCAACCCCATTAAAACCCACACAAACACAAAGGGTACCCTCTTGGAATCCTTCATAGGGGGAGTGGGGACTCAACCACTAAGGGGGTAAATATTTCAAACACACACACACAAATATCACATTTCATAATCACACATTCCCACTTTTCCAACAACATCTATACACAACCTTCCATTCACATATTCCTTATTCCTCCATAATATACATATAAATGGATACTCATATCCATACTTAGATAAATGTGGATACTCATACCCAAATATATATACCCCCTTAAGGGAGCCACACCCACTCAAAACCCAAACATAAGGAGGACCTAACTCTCTAAAGAGGAGGTCTACTCCATACAAAATATACTAACAAGAATAACACAATGTATGAAAAAATTATACCCCACAAAAAAATGCAATATAATGTCACATTTAGAATTCAACATTTTCTTTCCACATAGATCTCACACAAAAATGTAAACATTATAAAAATTTATTTACAAATTAATACAAAAATATAGCAAGAGGGTTAGACCCTAACTTTAAAATGCTATCCAAAATGGTAGAGGTTGGTGAAGACTCTTCAAGCCTCTTGCTTCCAACCCTTCCTCTACTCTTCTTCTTCTCCTCTCTCCTCTTAAAAATTTCTCTACAAAAATAAAATTTCCAAAAGAAATCCAAGAACAACAAGATGGGAAAAAGCCCTCTCTCCTCTAAAGAAAGAAGCATAAAGAGAAAAAGGAGGGAAAACTTCCTCTCCTAACCACCTCAACCACCAACTAACTCCCCATTTTTATAAACCATTTGAAATGATAATTCTAATATTGTTAGAATACATTAAAAGGTATTTTTAAGGTTGAATAAACCTCTTACACCTAGGTCATTTTTAGATTATAATAACTTAATCAATTCACATAAAAAACACATAAATCTCCAAAAAGGAAAATAATATAAGACAACTCACAATAATAATAAAAATAAAACTTCCTCAAAAAAATCTGTATCACAACACATTAAACCACACAAAAAACATTTTCACAACATTATAACACACACATAATACATGATCTTAAGTTCCTCCCTATAAATTTAAGATTAGTTGTCACAAGGGAAGAAATCATATGGAACTAGCTATGCAACCCTCAAATTCCATTAGTAATGTACCTATTCACTCAAACATAGATGCTATTATACAATAAGATGATAATAGTCGAGGCACCAATAAATAATTCCAACATATATCAACAATAAAATTTCAAAATAATTATCACTTTTTAAAAAATATTTATTTATAAAATCACATAGAATTTGTATAATTTTATAAACCATCACAAATGCATATTTAGCTCATTAAATATTATCTCAATAAGCATATACTTGTATATTCACATAAGGAAATCATATGATAATCACAATGTAATTACAACTAGCAATAAGATCAACTAAAATCCATTATCTAATGATAACCAAGACAATCCATATAAGAATGAGGACATAAACTATGTACATGAAACAAAAATATCATCCATAATACTCTTGTATAACATCCAAATATAGGAAAATGTGAAAACATCAAGCAAGTGTCATAATATCAGCAAGAGTCATAATTGTCATACACCTATTTTCTTGAATTCAAACAATCACCTTTGCATGTTTGAGTGTTTATCATTGGGATTCCATCTCATTCTCTCATGCATTCTTTAGCTCTCTAATAATAAACATCTAACAATCTCTTTGGATCGATAGCATATTACAACACTATAGTATTTTTTTCTACTTCCTTGGCCTCATGAGCATCCTCTATTGACATCATGAAGAATAGTTTTCCATTATTTGTTCTTCCCCATTCATTTATATTTATTATTTTTTGTTTCCTCTTAGCACTTTTAGGGTTATTAACTCCTTTTTTCTTCTAGGTGTTGTTCTCCATAGCCCAAAGGTTGAAACATATATTTATTATCATTTTATTAGTCCTACACACACATTGTCTAAGCGTGCACACACATTCTTATATTTCATTTTGCTATTTGACTATTCATGAAAGCTAAAAAATCTATAATAGGGACTTGACCATTCTTGGAAAGCTCCCAAGTATTCCCATATATTTTTCTTGTCCTAGCTATACGTATTTGGAGGAATATACAACCACATGAAGTTTTCATAGTCTATCTTCCTCTTTAGCATTTCAATATTTCATTTAAACTAGTTAGTTTCAATTTATTCATTCGCTTTAATATATTTTTCTATTTTTTGGGCTTTCTATTTTTTACCTTTACTTCCCTATATGAAAATAGAGTAGTTTTGAGATAGGGACTTTAGTTTTTTAATTTTTATAGGATGATAGCATGTGAATAGGACAATAATGTGTAAGTAAGACAACAACACAAAATTCTAGTGTCCTAGCTAGCGAGTTGTCTACAACTCATATATTTTCTAGGTTCTTTGTTATTTCCTATTTTTTATTCTATAATTTTCTTCTCTATTTCTATTATTTATTTATTTATATAACCTAGCTTATTTAATGCAATGTAGAAGATAACACAAAATATCTTAATTCATTCCTTATAATATTTAAAATATATGATTAGACCTACCTTATGGTATCTATGAATGTGCAAAATTGTGTGAATCTTTATTTTATTCATTTGCTACAAGTATCACACAATTTTTATTTCCTTCTGAATGCATCACATTGGGGTCAAATTGCTTGACATAAATAATCTTGACTTTAGAACTATAATTCATTATAAAAAATATACAATAAATCCTTACATAATATATTATGGTAAGTACACAATGATCGTGGGAAAAAGTGGGTCTTAAATGACTAATTTTTCCTAGTAACCAAAAAAATTGAACTTTGACAAATGAATTGAGATTCCCACACCCAAAATTTAAAGACAATTTAAGAAAAAAAAAATGCATTTCAAATCTAGTTTCTAAACTCTTATTTTTTAAAATTTCTATTTTTAAAAATTTGATTAGTGAGAGAATAGTGAGGTTTTCCTACTTTTACCAATGACATACAATAAAGAATTAGACATGCTCCCACTCCCTTTTTCTAGTTTCAATAATTGTTTTTTAAAACTAGTTAGTAGAGTATTAGTTAAGATTATGTATTTATTTAACATATTTGTTTGTAATTTTTTAATGAATACTTTCTATATTAGTTGTCAAAGTGTAAAAATCCTATAAAAATCGACATAATTCTCCTAATTTTGTTGATTATCAAGATGAAAAGTCTACTACAATAAAATATTCTAAAATTGTATGCAAATTTGAAATTAATTTAATTAACAAAGATTATCATATGACAAATAGTATATGATTACAAAATCATCCATAAAAGATAAATTAAAAGATCATAAATAACACAATATTTAGGAAAACCATCCACATGAGAAAGAGGACACACATGCATTAGTATTCAAAAGAGAGATACAACCACACATTAATGCTTTGATTTTTGACACCACTTTGACAACACCTATGTACCTATAAACAATAGCATGCCTATAATTTATAGAGAAGTGGGATTGGAAGACTACAAATGGTTTCCCAAAATAATGTACCACCAAACCATGGTAAGATAAAAAAAAAAATCATATCCAAAATCAAGAGGTTCTTCTAAGAATAATAAATGAAACTCAGAATAAGCCATGAATAGTGAAAATAACCTCTCTACTAATAATAGATGGTGTCTTTCACTTGTAGTTCCTACATAATGACACATATATCGAGGTATGCATTCAAAATCATCACCCAACTCATATGGGACCCACCATTAACATTCAAGATGGTCCACTACTCAATTATTAGGACAAAGTTAAGAAATTTATTAGATATAGCTTTGTAACTACCACTACCAACTCCACCTCCTTCATTAATATATACGATAAATAGTTTTAATATTTTGAGAAAAAATAATATAAAAATTAATTTCCAATTACACATTTTGTGTCCAAGGATACTTTCTAATAGTGTTGGAGACACATAAACAATATATCTAGGATTGCAAGGTAAATGGAACTTCAACCCAAATAATTTTTAAAAATAATCAGGGATTACTACTTTTCAATATGTATAGCATAAAGCATAGGAGGTGAGAACATATATTTTATTTCAAATTTAGATGAATAGATGTAAAAATTTGCTCAAAATATAATACGTGTTTTTGTGGCATATAAAGACATTAGTCAAAATAAATAAAGATTAAAATATTATTTTATTTAGATTATAGAATATAATCCATTTTTAGATAGATAAGATCTAGGTCAATATTCAAGTAGTGTTTCCATGGAATATTGTGATAAAACTTGTTAAGTTGATGAGGAGGAAGGTCACAATTTCTATTTTTTGTGTAAAATATAGATTTTAGAGTCCATTAGAATCCTCAAGCTCAGAAATATAAGCCTTAGAGGAAGCCACCCAATAAATTTGAATTTAGGAAACACAATCACATTATGTTTTCATTATATCATGCATTACTACACAATGCATTTTTCTTGTAAGTATTGATTTTTTATATAATGCAATCATGTTATGGATTGAGTATCACCAAGATCCATCACATGCATGTTATGAATTATGTATTGAACTTAGCCATCATATATATAGTCTTGGTATTTGATTTAAAAATTATGAAACTAAATATTATTGTATGATATTAATATATACTTTATATGTATGCATTTATCCCATAAGAATTTAACTCATCTTGAATATTTGTTAACTATTTGAGGTAGCTATTCTCAAGGTTCCCAACTAAGGGATGAAAAAAATTGAATCCCTAAGCTCACACATACACATGCACAATAGAAGGACATGCATTATGCAAAAAACATTGTGCAAAAAAATAAAGACAAGTTTCATTTATTTAAAAATGATTATTTATGTTAGATGTGCTTATCCCTCCACCATAAAAGCTTCTTTGATCTATAAATATTAAAATCCACACACAAGTAGCTTACCTCACTCTTTCACCTACATTGTATTATCTATTATTTCCTCAAGATAAATTTCTCTAACTCTCATCTCTTTTTACCTCTTTCTTCTATGCTTTTTCTAGGAGGGATAGAGAGAGTGAGTGAGAGAGAAAGATTCTCTAACTCTCCTCTCTTTTGACCTCTTTCTTCTATACTTTTTCTAGGAGAGAGAGAGAGAGTGAGAGAGAGAAAACCTCTTATAGAATAAATTTTCTTAAATAAACATTGGGGATTCATTTATCCTATCATCCACTCCTTTTAGCACTTAAAATTCCCTTGTTAGTTTTCATTCAACCATGACCTACAATAATTATGTTGTGGCCCTACAATATTGCATGTGGCTATCCATCCTAACATTTTTTCCATTTTTATTATTCTTCATTAACACTCAATCCTAAGGTGGATTAGATTTTTAATAGTTTCTAGCTTATTTTCAAGATCATGGCTCAAGGCCACTAATATCCTTATGCATTTTCCACTAGGCTTTCTTAATTCTACCTTTGTGTGCTACCACATTAATTTTACCAATTCTATAAGTGCAACATCCAATGTTATTTCCTATGTGCATGTGTCATGCCCTAGATTTGCACGTAGGGTGAAAACACAAGTATTAATTCTTTTTAATACAATAACATAAAAATAGAATAGATAACCAAATTATGCATGACAAGTACCCAAAGATCATTGTGAATCTTGCATAAGTCTAAGACACACCTAAACTCTATGTTTGCTTATGTTGATATTTTAGTAGAGTCAAAATATGATTGAGAAAAATTTCCTCTAATATTACATAACATTAATATTCTTAAAAGAGATGACATCCTAACATATAACTACTTGAAGGTAACAATCAACACTCCACATTCGACTAGCTTATTGATGCAGGAGCATCTTAGGCATAATGGAAATCATGCATCACCCAAAAAAATGATTTAGTTTTTGTTTTTCTCTTCATTTTTGTTTTCGGTTGTGTCATTGAATAATTTTCTTCTTTTGCTAAGCATTCATTGAAGTTATTCTATTTTGAATTAACTCTCTATGATCTTGGAATAAATCAATATTCCCATAAATTCTCCATATTTAAATTTTATTTTAAAAGAGATTTATTTAGTCTTCTTTATAAAAGGCAATGCCTCATTTTGGTGTTGGCATTCTCTAGAACACAATGAAACATCAATAAAGGGCCAATGGATTTTGGAAAATTAATTCCAAAAACACAAACTAATGGGCAAAAAAAGCCACGGTTGAGCTGCAAGAAGTGTGGTGCTTCATTTTGCTATTTTTCCAGAGTAAAAATCATTCAACAAAAATTGTGGGGAATTCAGATCATCAATGTTGATTGCATTTTAAAAATTCAAAGGTTTTTTTTTCAATAATCTGCAATGCCTTTTATTGTTGGTGGGGTCAATTAAAGTGATTGGGGTGATTGGCAATGTGGTACACCATAATTTGTGTATGATAAATCAAATTCTCCAAGTATGTGGCTCCTTTGGTAGTTTAAAATATTTTATTTTCTTTATTTTCAGTCTAGGGTTGCAAAAATAAAAGGACATTGATTCATTTTGGAAGACAAATCGATGGCTTCGAGAAAGTCATTGAATAATATAAAAGAGGAAAATGAAATAGAAGCGGGGGCTTCGGCCAGAAAAGGAGAAGAGTTGTGCCTAAGATAAAGGGACAAATGTAAAGTGAAGAAGTGGGAAAAAATGTAGATGGTGGAAATGTGAGAGGGAGATAGTGAAGAGCTTGTTGTTTGGAGATGGGTATGGAGAAAAGCATAGAGTGTGCAAATAAGGGAATGCAAAAAATATAATAAGCCAATATGTTGTGGTTGTTTTGATGACTGCATAATCAAATTATTTGACGAATTTTTTGTATTTGAATTTGGTAAAAGAAATTGTTTGAACACAAATCTTATCTATAGCTTGGATTCATAATATATAATTGTTATTTTAAAACTTCATGAAGTTGCCTACAAATGAAGATTTGAATGTGCAATTTGGTTGAGTTGATTTACTGCTGTTGAATTTGGTAGCCTATTAAGACCCCCAATTTTTGTATGCACCATTTGGTATCAAAGCCAGGTTGTCCTAAGAGTGGAGAGGATCCACCAGGACCTGTGGGTGTTGTGTGAACATATCACCAATTGGGAGGCAGTTCACACCTAGAGGAAGTTTGTGAAGCGGTTGAGAAGAAGAAGCTCCAAAGGGCTATTGTAGGCAGAGGAGTCCTGAGTAGCAAAGAGTTTGAAGCCATGATGGAATGTGTTTTGTAGAGTGAGAGTCTTTGCAACAGGAAAGATGGGTTGGGTCGTCAAGAGACCCATGTAAATACTATTTTGGGAATAGTATTGGGAGAATGTGGAGAACGAAAAAGTTTGAGGAGATGGAGTAGATGATTTGTGAAGAAGTAGGAAAGATCGAGACAAGGCTCGATAAATTGGGAAAGAATTTTTGGAAAAGTGAGATAAAAGAAGTGAAGAAGAGTGAGACAAAGATAGAGGACAACAAAAAAGAGTATTGCAGCCTGAGTTGGATGGAGATAGATGAGAGAGTAGCCCCTACCTATGCAGATGATGAAGTTGCAGTAGAGACATGCCATGAGAAAGGCATGACAAGAAAAGAAGAAAAGACAGAGGTGAACAATGAGGAGGTCACAGATGAAGGCAAAGGTGAATCAGATTTGTTCACTCAATTGTTGGCGATTGAGGAAGAATGGATGACAAAGATTGTTGTTGTAGCAAAAAGAGAAGAGCAAGAAATTGTAGCTAACAAGAAGGTTGAAAATGTCATAGTGAAGTTTGAAATTGCAACTCCAAATGAAGATGAGGTAAAACAATTTTATGATGTTACTTTGGTTTTAGATGAAAAGATAAAAGAAGAGATAGATAGAAAACTAGAGCATGTAGTAAATTTTGTAGATGGTGTGTGGTTGTGTGTAGAGGTGGTTGAAGATGTTATAGGTTGGTTTTGGTGGAGGTTGATGGTTAGAGGTGGGTTTGAACCCACGAAAGAGGAGAGAGGTATGGAAAGCATTTGGTGGAGGAGGTTGGGATTTGATAGATATGAGTCTATGAGGAGAAGGAAGAAGAGAATTTAGTGTTGTTGGAGAAAGATGGCACATGTTCTAGAGAGGTGCTAGAAAAAGAGGAAGAAAGAGTAACTTGGTGCATGAGATTCACCGAAGGAGTTCGTTGCAGGTTGGTTGCAACCTGAAAGAGTAGTTTAACTATTCAACTCCATCTTTGTGAGCCTATTCTTACAATCTTCTTACTCAATGTGTTTGATGCAGGAGTATCCCGGGTGTAATGGCAATCCTGTATCGTCGAAAAAAATGATTTAGTTTTTGGTTTTCTCTTCATTTGTGTTTTTGGTTGTGTCATTGAAGAATTTTATTATTTTTCTAAGCATTCATTGGAGTTATTCTTTTTTGAATTGGCTCTTTGTGATCTTGGAATAATTGATATTCCCATAAATTCTCCATATTTAAATTTTATTTTAAAAGAGATTTATTTGGTCTTCTTTATGCAAGGCAATGCCTCATTTTGGTGTTGGCATTCTCTCGAAGGAAACAACACAACAACAAAGGGGCAATGGATTTTGGAAAATTAATTCCAAAAATGCAAATTAATGCCTGTAGAAAAAGCCACAATTGAGCTACAAGAAGTGTGACACTTCATTTTGCTATTTGTAGAGTCAAAATCATTCAATAGAAATTGTGGGGAATTTGGATCATCAATGCTAATTGCATTTTAAAAATTTGAAGGTTATTTTTTTCAATAATCTGAAATGCCTTTTATTGTTGGTGGGGTCAATTCAAGTGATTGGAGCAACTGGCAATGTGGTGCACCATAATTTGTGTATGAGAAATCAAATTCTCCAAGTACGTGACTCCTTTGGTAATTTAAAATATTTTATTTTCTTTATTTTCAGTCTAGGATTACAAACAAAAAAGGACATCGATTCATTTTGTAAGACAAATCGATGGCTTTGAGAAAGTCATTGAATAATATAAAAGAGGAAAATCAAATAGAAGGGGGGCTTCTGCCAGAAAAGTAGAAGAGTCATGCCTGAGATAAAGGCAAATATGTAAAGTAAATAAGTGGGAAAAAATGCAGACAGTGTAAATGTGAGAGAGAGATAGTGAAGAGTTTGTTGTTTGGAGATGGGTATGGAGAAAAGCACAGAGTGTGTGAATAGGGAAATGTAAAAAATACAATAAGCCAATATGTTGTGGCTGTTTTGATGACTACACAATTGAATTATTTGATGAATTTGTTGTATTTGAATTTGGTAAAATAATTGTTTGAACACAAATCTTATCTGTAGCTTGGATTCATAATATAGAATTGTTATTTTAAAACTTCATGAAATTGCCTACAAATGAAGATTTGAATGTGCAATTTGGTTGAGTTAATTTATTGTTGTTGAATTTGGTAGCCTAATAAGACCCCCAATTTATGTCTACACCATTTTGTATCAAAACAAGTTGTCTTGAGAGTGGAGAGGATCCACCAAGACCTATGGGTTTTTTAAGAATAGATCACTGAATAGGGGGGAGTTTGCACCTAGAGAAAGTGTGTGAAGCGGTTGAGAAGAAGAAGCTCCAAAGGGTTGTTGCGGGCAGAGGAGTCCTAAGTAGCAAAGAGCTTGAAGCCGTGATGGAATGTGTTTTGTAGAGTGAGGGTGATTGCAACAGGAAAGATGGGTTGGGTCATTAGGAGACCCATGTGGATACTATTTTGGGAACAATATTTGGAGAATGTGGAGAACAAAAAGTTTGGGGAGATGGAGCAGATGATTCGTGAAGAAGTAGGAAAGATTGAGACAAGGCTTGATAAATTGGAAAATAATTTTTGGAAGGTGAAATGAAAGAAATGAAGAAGAGTGAGATGAAGATAGAGGACAACAAAACAGAGTATTGCAGCCTGAGTTGGATGGAGATAGATTAGAGAGTATCCCCTACCTATACAGATGATGAAGTTACAATAGAGGCATGCCATGAGAAAGGCATGAAAAGAAAAGAAAAATAGACAGAGTTGAAGGAAAAGGTGAATCAAATTTGTTCGTTCAACTATTGGCGATTGAGGAAGAATGGATGATGAAGACTGTTGTTGCAGCAAAAGGAGAAGAACAATAAATTGCAGTTGATGAGAAGGTTGAAGATGTCATAGTGAAGTTTGAAATTACGGCTCCAAATGAAGATGAGGTAAAACAATTTTATGATGTTAATTTGGTTTTAGATGAAAAGATAGAAGAAGAGATAGATATAAAATAAGAGCATATAGTAAATGTTGTAGATAGATGGTGCATGGTTGTGTGTAGAGGTGGTTGAAGATGTTATAGGTTGGTTTTGGTGGAGGTGAGCGGTTAGAGGTGGGTTTGAACTCACAGAAGAGGAAAAAAGTGTGGAAAGAATTTGGTGGAGGAGGTCGAACTTTGATGGATATGAAGCTATGAGGAGAAGGAAGGAGAGAATGCAGTGTTGTTGGAGAAAGATGGAGAGTGTTCTAGAGAGGTGCTGGAAAAAGAGGAAGAAAGAGTACAACTTGGTGCACGAGATTCAACAAAGTAGTTCATTGTAGGTTGGTTGCAACTTGAAAGTGTAATTCAACTAGTCTACTCCATCTTTGTGAGCCTATCCTCACAATATTCTTACTCGGTGTGTTTGATGCAGGAGCATCCTGAGCATAATGGCAATCCTGCATTGCTAAAAAAAATGATTTAGTTTTTGGTTTGCTCTTCATTTGTGGTTTTGGTTGTGTCATCGAATAATTTTATTCTTTTGCTAAGCATTCATGTGAGTTATTCTATTTTGAATTGGCTCTCTGTGATCTTGGAATAAATCGATATTCCCATAAATTCTCCATATTAAAATTTTATTTTAAAAGAGATTTATTTAGTCTTCTTTATGCAAGGCAATGCCTCATTTGGGTGTTGGCATTCTGTGGAACGAAATGACACAACAACAAAGGGGAAATGGATTTTGGAAAATTAATTCCAAAAATGTAAACTAATGGGCGGAAAAAGCCATGATTGAGTTGCAAGAAGTGTGGCGCTTCATTTTTCTATTTGTGGAGTCAAAATATTTCAACAGAACTCGTGGGGAATTCGGACCATCAATGTTGATTGCATTTAAAAAAATCAAAGGTTATATTTTTTCAATAATCTACATCGCCTTTTATTGTTGGTGGGGTCAATTCAAGGGATTGGGGCGACTGGCAATGTGGTGCAACATAATTTGTGTATGAGAAATCAAATTCTCCAAGTACGTGGCTCCTTTGGCAGTTTAAAATATTTTATTTTCTTTATTTTTTAGTCTGGGGTTGCAAACAAAAAAAGGACATCGATTCATTTTGGAAGACAAATCAATGGCTTTGAGAAAGTCGTTGAATAATATAAAAGAGGAAAATGAAATAGAAGAGGGGGGTTCAACCAGAAAAGGACAAGAGTCGTGCTTGAGATAAAGGGACAAATGTAAAGTGAAGAAATGGGAAAAAATGCAGATGGTGGAAATGTGAGAGGGAGATAGTGAAGAGTTTGTTGTTTGGAGATGGGTATGGAGAAAAGCATAGAGTGTGTGAACATGTGAATCTAAAAAATACAATAAGTTAATATGTTGTGGTTGTTTTGATGACTGTACAATTGAATTATTTGATGAATTTGTTGTATTTGAATTTGGTAAATGAATTTTTTTGAACACAAATCTTATCTATAGTTTGGATTCATAATATAGAATTTTTATTTTAAAACTTCATGAAGTTGCCTGCAAATGAAGATTTGAATGTGCAATTTGGTTGAGTTGATTTATTGCTATTGAATTTGGTAGTCTGATAAGACCCCAATTTCTCTTTGCACCACTTCACCAATTATTATAACTAATGGTAACTTCTAGATGTTGCATAAAGAGTGTTGTGATTTTCTCATTAGAAATGATATAGTTAGAAATGATATCATTATGCTAATTGTTAAAATGACATTATTATTTGTTGATAATAACATGTCTATTAGTTATCAAATATTATTGTTGACAACCAATTTACTTAGCTATTAATTTCTTAAATCGCTATCAACTTAAATACATACATTACTTAGTATTGTTATTAACATTATCAATATTATTTTTCCATGTTAATATAGGAGTCCATTCTTTATTATCAATATCTAATACCACTCCTAGTATTATTAATTATGCTAACTTACTTGTACATATTAATATAATGATAAATGGTATAATTTATATAAATATCTATATTGCCTTTATTTTTAACCTTAATATTTTTATTTATTTATTTAATATTAATATCAAGTTTATTCTTAATATAAATATTATTATTGACTTTTATAATCAATGTAACTTTTAACATTATTTTTATTTTTAATGATTTTATATTCTATTTTATTAATATTAATATTAACATTCATATAAAGAATTACTCTTCATATTATTATTATTTATTATTACTATCATTTTATTTCTATTTCATTTATTGAAACTATCAAAACTAATAAATTATATATATATATATATATATATATATATATATATATATATATATATATATATATATAATCATTTTCTTTGCTGGTAGCCACTCTCTACCACCATATTTATTTCAATGCCTTAAATTTTCCAAAAAGAATTAAACACTATACACTTCATTTTTTTTACGTTATTTTTTTTATTATAAAATAAATAAATTACAACTTAATTACAAATAGATTGCAACAAGTGACTGCAAGAAAAACCAACAATAACATGACAGTCCAGCTAGAGACAGCTATAGAAATATTAATATTATAGACATTAGGAAAAAAGTGTAATGTTGGTTTGCAACATTTATAATTCTTATTACTTTTAACATTATTATTTCTTTATTGCAACTCCAGATGCATTTATCATGCACTGGCCTTTTTGTTTTATAAGGTTTATAGTCCTTATGACAAAAATAATAAAGATACCTAAAACTAAATTACTCTGGATACATTTATCATGCAGTTAATGAACTAGGCAATACAGTGATTACCGACAGCGTTGATGACATAATTTAGCTAATGCCAGAGGATTCTGTGAAGAGAAGTTGTGAAGGTCTAAAAGAATTTAATGGGAAATTCTAATCACTGGGCAATGGAAGACATTACCCTGGCAGTTATTTAGTGCTTGGCTACTAAAGAGGGTCTACGCTTCTGCTGCAATTAAATTATTATTACGTCAAAGGTGTTCCTTATTTGAACAGAGCCAATCTATTTTTTTTAAAATCAAACAATATAAAAAATCTTCTTCATTCATAATTTCTCATTGTTTTGATAACTCATTTTATTCATCATTTTTTTGTTTTTCCAGAGGCTTTCAAAGGTAATGTGGAGATAGAAAAGTACATTGGCGGTTATTCACAAATTATTTGTAGCTATTCCATTCAACTAGTCTTTTTGAGTTGAATCTCTTCCACTAAGAATCAAAGACTGGGGAGTACACATTAAATTTTAAATAATATAATTACATTTAATATTACATTTCTTTTATTTATATTATATGAATTTATTTATATATTATTTGTTTTAATTATATTAAACATTATTAAAATAATATAATATATATAATATTTATATACTACTTATTATATCTATATTTATTGTTGGATTATTTAATCCTAAGTAGCAATATACAAATGCATTTAATGCCCAGTTAGAGAAGATTTGTTTTGGATCATTCCCCCCAATTGCAGTCTCTGACATATGTTGGCCAGTAAATGCTTCTCTAGCAGCAAATTAATTCTGGTAGGTGAATAGAACTACAAAAAGTGAATGTCCAGGAGAAATTGCAGCAGCTCCAATGCTCTAGAATATCTCCAGCAGGCAGTAGCACACAAAAAGCTCCAATGCATCGGAATATGCACAGTATTTTGTATGAAGAATATATTATATAAATAATATATATTTATTATATATTTTATAAAAAATATTATGTTGAAAAGTATTAGTTAATAGATTTAAAATATTAATGTATACTTTTACATTAATATGTTCTATTTTAATTAGTATTGAAAGATAATAAATAAAAAATATCAACAAATAATTATCATTATTATGTTATTATGTTTATTTTTATATTGATGTTCATAAAATCGTTTTAATTTATTTTCAATAGAATTTTAAGTAATAATTACATATTTGACGTTGATTGAGGACTTCGGCGCTGATGTCAAATTTCGTGCTCCTCGAAAACTGGGTTAAGGCGGCATATCAGGTGTGTTCTTTCCTGCGTAGGTTAGGTTTTTATGTGCATTTATGTTGAATACTTCGTCATCCTCCTCTCTCTGCCGTTCGGCAGAGGCCGTACCCCCTAACCCCCCTTCGGCGACTCCCCTAGCATTTATGGTTTCTGACAACTCTTGCCCAAACATTCCCGATTCTTCTCCTCTGCATCCGAGACCCAAAAATTTCTCTGAGGCAGTGGCGAAAGCTGGTGTCTCCATCGACGCTGGTGTGAGGTTTACCATTTCAAGCCCTAATGAAACCGCCGAAGCAGGTAAGAATTGTGGGGTTGCTCCCACATCTCTCTGTCTCTCCTAATCCTGAAATGCTAGCTAAAATTAGTAAGGAGAAAAATATACTTAAAAGTTATGCTATCTTTTTTTCCGCTGTCGATATGGATAAATGTTCACCAAGAAAATTTATGGATGATTGGTTTCACAATTTTTGGAATCTGAAGCTTGGCTTCCACATTTCCTTCTGTAGACAGATTCAGAAAGGATTGTTTGTTATTTTTTTTACCTCCCATGAAACCCAAATGGAAATTCTCAAAAAACAATACTGGACCGTCGGAAATACTTCATTCCGCGCCATTGCTTGGTCGCCTGAAGCCATACATGAGGAAGTCCTCGCGCTTTCGACCCCGCGATGGATTGTGATCAAACAAATCCCGCCCTTCTTATGGCGTTTTCTCCCGCAATTGCTTGAACCTCTCGGTAAGGTCATCCGTATGGATGACACCGTTAGACTGGTCCCTCACATGGATGCTAGGGTTCTTATTTCTCTGAATCCCAGTTTTGAAATCCCCCCTAAAATCAACATTTGTATATCGAATGACAAAATTGTGTGCCTCATTGATATTCTAGGAGGTCTGAACGCGTGCTTTCTGTGCAGAAGGGAAGGGCATCTTAGGAAAGATTGCCCAATTATCAAGAAGAAACCCCCGCCCGCCAAAACCCCGCATCCCCGTAATCCGTCGTCTGCCGGTAACCCTAACCCGGAAGCTTCACTTGAGATTGTCCCTCCAGCTGAGTCACCAGCAAAACCCGCCCCCCCTCTGGCATCCTGCATCCCATCCACCGCTTATGCTCCCCCACCGTTCGGTCTCCAGGGTGATCCTTTCCCTCCCATGGCTAGTACTCCTAATGCCGGTTTCACTGCGGTTGCTAAAACCTCTAATGAGAGAAGGCGTAGGGCCAATAAGCAGAATATTTCTGAAGCTGAAGATTCTCGGGCCCTTTGCTCTCAGTCTACCCCTGTCACCATCAACTCTGTTGAGTCCGCACCTAAAGAACCTCTCCCTAGCTCCACCCCCTCAGGCTCGGCAATGATGGATTGCTTTTTCAGGTGTCCGGACCCGCCCGCTTCACTAAGCTTCCCTCCTAAAGTGTTTCGTGAACTTGGAGATGATTGCTTGAAATTATCTCAGCCAATAATCTTTTTGAGGGCTCGACCTCTCTCCCTCAGAAACATTCCGTGGATCTGGATTATATATCTCATGATGATTCTGAGAATGATGATGAATTAAGAGATAATTTTCCCATGGCCAAGCGGAGGGGGAGACGCCTAGGCTCCAAAAATAAGAACCCCTCAAAAAAAAAAATGGGTGACTCCCAGGGCACTGCGGTGGCTTCCTTGGCAGGAGCCTCTGAACTCAGCATACCCTCCTTAAATATTCCCCAATGAATTGCATTTCGTGGAATATCCGGGGGCTGGAATCCTCTGACAGAAAGTGGATCATTAAGCGGTTCCTTGACACCTTTAAAGCCTTGGACTTCCTCACGTTGCAGGAAATTAAGGCCATAGGGTACACGTTGGATGTCAATCTCAAATTTCTGTGGAAAGATGCAAATAATTTCTACACCAACCATCCTAGAGGTAGGGGAGGTGTTTCCCTACTGATCAGCAAGAAATGGGCCAAGTTTATCATCGGTAATGGATCCTCCCCCTGTAACAGGGCGGTTTGGGTTACTTTCAACTTCGATAATCTTATATTTGGCATATGTTCTGTCTATGCCCCGAATGACTTCAAGGAGAGAGCGTGTCCCTAGGATTGGTTGTCCGCTCTCCCTAATATCCCTTGGCTTGTTGGGGGAGATTTCAACATGATTGAGTCTCAGGAAGATAAACTTGGTGGCCGCCCGTTTGTCTGGAAAGATTTAGAAAAAATGCAATGGTGCAAGATGTTAAGTTCCAAACATCTGTTTGATCCTTTAACCGGCGCTAAGGACTCTCACCCCGGATTATGGCATACCTGGTGTAATTTCCAGCAGGCCCCCTATAGGATTTACTCCAGACTTGATCGCTTCTATGCTAGCAGGAACTTTTTCTCCTTTCTCCCTGATAATTCTGGTCGCTCTATCCTGGTTACCCCCACCTCTCTCTCCGATCACCACCCTATCTCTTCTTGTGTTAGGATCAATAGCTCCCCTTATCCTTGTGAAAGACCCAACCCCAAATTCTTTCTCAACACTAATCTGCTTAGAGATGAAGACACTCTGTGCGCCATCCGTATCATTAATATCTTAAACAGAAAAAGTTTCCCTTCCATGTCTCACATAGACAGATGGAACCTGAATGTTCATGCCTGGTAGAATCTCTTGCGGACCATAGGGCAAAAAAGGTCCAAAGACTTTAGGTTTGTGGAAAAGAAGCTTTCCTCCAAGCTGCAGGTTGCCGAAAATAATATCCAGGCCAATCCTGCTAATTGTGAGCTCATCTCTCAAGTGGTGAAGGCTAAGGATGCCCTTAGACAACATCAATAGGTCAAGGTCAAGGGTGCCATGGTCAGGTCCCGTGCGCACTGGCTTCTTTGTGGGGACAGAGGCTCCAAATTCTTCTTCAACCTCATCAAACAAAAGCAGTCTAATGAGAATATCGAAAGACTTGTTGTTGATAACCGTGAAATTAACGATCTGGATAACATCAAAAAGGCCTTTGCCAGTTTTTATAACAATCTCTTTACCTCTGAGGATTTAGAGGATGTTGCCCTCTTGAGAGACCAAATCCGTTCCCTCATTCCCAACAGGATCTCCTCGTTAGAAGCTAATCAGCTGTCCAAAGAGATCTCTCTTGAAGAAATTGAAAAAGCCATCAAGGAGCTTACTAATGACAAGGCCCCTAGCCCTGATGGTCTGCCTGTTGAGTTCTACAAGGCCAATATAGATTGGATTTGCAAAGACCTGCTGGATATCTATTCAGAGGCCATTACTAGAGGATCCCTGGGTACTTCTATTAACAGGGGAATTATCAAATTGCTCCCCAAGGATGGGGAGAAAGCGCTCATCAAGAACTAGAGACCTATTACTCTCCTCAATGTTTCCTACAAAATCTTGGCCAAAATTCTGGCCCTTAGGATTAAAAATATTCTGCCTAAGTTTGTGTGCCCTACTCAAACGGGATTTATTAAAGGGAGATACATTCTAGAAAATTTGATCACCGGTTGGGAAGCCATGAATTGGGCCCATGTCTCTAAGCAAGATTCTGTCATGTTCCTCCTGGAATTCAAGAAGGCTTACAAAAAAGTGGAGTGGAATTTCATCTCCATGATGCTCGAAGCGTTTGGCTTCCCTAGTGTTTTCTGCAATTCTGTTAAAATTCTTCTCAAAGATGCCTTCGCATAGGTTGATGTGAATGGCTCCCTGTCGGATTCCTTCCCTCTTGGGAGATCCATCAGACAAGGCTGCCCCTTGGCCCCTGCCCTTTTTGTGATTGCCTCTGAAGCTCTCTATTACATCCTTAGAGACAATACTATCTCCCCAGCTGTTAAAGGTATATCTCTTCCTAATAACAATGAGCTCATTAACTGCCAGTTCGCTGATGACACCGTGATCTTCCTTGAAGCTACGGCTGATAACTTCAAAACCCTTTATCATAAGCTCAACATATTCTGCAAGATCTCATGCGCTCGCCTTTCCCACCTCAAGTCTGTCTGCCTTGGTTGGTTTGAGCAGCCGCCTAACTGGTTCAAGAATTATAACTTTCAGTGGGGTGGCCCTAATAAGATTGTGAGATATCTTGGTATTCCCTTCTCCATCAACCCCTCCCTCAAAGATATGTGGTTTTGGGTCAAAGAAAAGATTTTAAATAAGCTCAATAAATGGCATAACAGGGCCCTGTCGCTGGCCGGCAGAGTGCAGGTTTGCCAAAAAATTCTGTCTTCGTATAATATTTATTACTCTTCAGCCTAGATGTTCAGTAACTATCAAATCTTGGAAATTCAAAAAGAGATTAGGAAGTTTCTTTGGTCTGATGGCAAAGGTAAGAACAAAATGCATGCGGTCAAGTGGGATTGTTGTCATACCAACAAACTCCTTGGGGGGCTTGGCCTGAAGGATCTTAAGCTCCAGGGGATAGCCCTGGCCGCCAAGTGGATCTTTCACTCTCTTGATGGTGATGATCCCTGGAAGGTCTTGGTTAGAAACAATATTGAAAGGGGTATCCCCAAGAAGGCCAAGTATTGGAAGAATCTTCCTTTTAATGATCTTGTCCTTGGTGACTTTCCCGTGAATGTGCAAGGATCTGCTGTTTTTAGATCCATCTAGAAGTCTTGGAATTATGTGAAACATTTTATAACTAACAGGGCCTTCCACGATGATGCCCATCTTTATGGTGAAAGGTCCATTTGGTGGAACCTGAACTACTATGGCAAGCCCCTCGCCCTCTTGCAGGGCTACTCTACTAAGCAATGGAACAGTAAAGGAATTTCCCAATTGGCTGACTTGTTTGCGCATGACAGTTTAATTGGTTGGGAGGATCTCAGTAACAAGTTTGACTTTCCCGCCTCCCAGAAGAAAACTTACAGTTTGATCCGCAAGGCCACCATGAGTCTCCCAGCCTCTTGTCAAATTGACTCTCACAGATTTTTAAACATCAAGTGGCCGGATGGGACCGTTCTTAACAAAATCAAAGCCAAAAATATTTACAGTACTATCGGCCATTCTGAGGCCGTTATAGATCATATTAACAAGGTCTGGTACTCTACTCTTGACACCCGTGCTTGGAAAAGTTCTTTTGAAAATCTTTGGAAAGGGCCTACTGAACCTAAGATTAAATGTTTTAATTGGCTGGTTATTCTTGATAGACTTCCTATTAGAAAAGATTCCCTTGTTACTGATAATTGTCCTATGTGCAGGTTACTCGAAACTGGTAGACACATTCTTTTTGACTGCATATTTGCTAAAGAGATATGGCATATGTTTGGCATTATATATCCTTCGCTTTTTAACATTATTGAGATTATTACTGGGCATATTGTTGGCTTGAAACAAGATTCTAATTTATTTTGGAAAATTCTCTCCTCTGTTATCTTGTGGCAAATCTGGAAATGTAGAAACGAAGAGAGATATCAGAACAATCCCAGAATTCTTATTGAGTCTTTTCGGAAACTCATCTATTTAAAAAATTTCTTGCAGGTCCGCACTACTATGCTGATTGAAAAAGAGAAGCTTAAAAGGTTCCTTAAGAATGGCTTCACCACATTTTTCATATACGAGATGCAAGGAGGATACGCTTGGAGGCAGACTATGGACAATCTACAACTATTTGAGAAAACGTGCAAAATTCTGACCCAAGAAGTGAAGAACAACAGGAAAGTTAACAAGGAGCAGATCCTCATGTTGGCTCAGATTCAGGAAACTAAGCGCATCGTCTGGATGGAAGGTGCCATGGGGTGGATGGCCTGGGTTGATAACATCGAAGACATCTTAAGCTAGTGGCTACTCTGCTTTGTGCCAGCATCTCTTTTTGCTATTCTTATGTTGTATATATCTTTTTGTACTCTTGTTACTCTGTTCGCTCTTGATGTGAGGCCTTGCCTCTCTTGAGCCATACTCTTCGAGCTTATTTTTTGATCCCTCTATATATAATATAAAAAAAAAAAATTACATATTTAGACTTGCTTTAAAATATAGTATTTTCTAATTTAAATATCTTAAATTATGATTGCATTTATTATTTCATATTTTTTTTATATTAGCTATCTTTCAATATAAATATAATATAATTATGCCAAAACGTTCCTTATTTGAAATAGAGCAAGCTAATTTACTCATCAACAACTCTATCACATCTAGAAGGGATGCAAGATGATTGAGTTGATTTCGATCATTATTTTTTGCATTGCTGGCAAAATTTCCTTATTGTTATTTTTTCATTGTCATTCATTGTCAATGAAATTTCATGTACTATTAACGATTTTTCTGGGAATGATATCTATATATTTTAGCAACTCTATTTTTTTCCCATCCTATGCTACAATAGTTGAGCTTTTGGCCACACGACCATCCTCCAACAAAGAAACTCCTCACTGTAGCCATCTCCATTAGACAAGACATACAACTAGTGGGTTGAATCGGTTCCAAATCGGTGACACCCTATGCAAGTTGATTGTTTTTCTTCTCCATGGATTGTGAAATTTCTATGCATTAATGCATCTAGGGTATACTAATTTACATGCATTTATTTTTCATTGTTCAAATATAATAATACAGTGGACTCTTTTGTGCAAGTGAGGCAAGAAAGCTACAACAACTGCAACACATTGGACCCAATTACATCCTACACAACCAAAAAAATGTGTTCAAATTCTTGATTAATGGCCCCTTTTACTTCATAAGTTGGAATGAAAGTAGGTGTTAGTTGGGGGAGAAGCTCATTGTAGTAATTTTGGCTCCCTGCCATATGGGAAAGGTAAAAAATTGAAGTGTTTTTCTAATCCCTCAACTCTTTCCCCTTCTCCCTCACACTCTATAGTTTAGTCCCAATTTCCCCATCACCTCTTCTCCTTCTCCCACTCCCTCTCTTCCCACTCCAATATCTCCAATGACTTTTATGTCTCCATCTCCCTCTTCCTCTTTGACCGATTCATCTTTATCACCAATTCTAATGGGTTCACCTTCATCTCCCTCTCCTTCATTGGCCAATCTAGCTCCCTCTCCAACTCCAACAACTTTGTCTCCATATCCCTTTCCTCCTCCAACCAATCCAACTTTGTCTTCATCTTCTTCTCCTTCTCTAGTTCATCCCACTCCCACTCAAACTCCATATTTTGAATAGGTCTTAACCATAACATCTGCAAACATATAATCCAACCATATAACCAAATGGAATACTCAAGCGAAATGTAGATGTAGAGGATGGCATGGCAGTGCACATGGGTGTGTTCTCATAGAATGCCTCAAAAAAAAATTTCCTCATGACCTTCCATAATTTCACAATATGAATTTGATAAAAAAAATCTACAAACTTTCAAGAAAATGTAATTGGCAGGTGTAAAGCCAAATCTCATAAATGTTGCCATCATTCTACCTGCATGTCCAAAAATTGGAGCTTTAGATCAAGATATGGACATTTATGGAAGAATATTAATACAATTTTTGACAGCTAGATGCTACCTTATCCCCATTTCTTACTTTTTTCAAATGACATGACAACTCAAATATTAATTCAAAACTAAAAGAGGGGTAAAAATTTATTCAAACCAAAAACAACAGTACAAAGCAAGGGAATTATAGATCCCTATCAATCTCGACTAATTGGTCCAACTTTTGTGACAAATTTGGGGTACAATTGACCCCTGCCCATAATATTCCAATCATGCCCATGATCAAAATCCCATTTATCGAAACAATCTGCAACCCCATTCCATTCACACAGAATATGACAAAAAGAAATAGAATCTAAGGAAGCACACAAATTAAGAATTTGTTTTATAATAACAACCAACTACCAACTAACATCCTCTAATTGTTGCGTCTTTAGCAAATTCACCACCACCTGAGAGTCTAATTCACAAATGATCCATCTCCACCCAAGAGCACAATCACACTCCATGGCACACAAAATTGCAAGAGCCTCCATCACATTGTTAGTATACCAACCCTTATAAATAGAGAATATAAACTCAACAGTCCCATAACTAGTCCACCCAACACCTCTAATACTAGCATGGCTAGGATTTCCACAAGAAGAACCATCTGTATTAATTAGAATAAAATGTTGCACTTTGATTTATGTTTATAGATCTTTACATGCTCTTGTAATTGGTTGTATAAATTTATTATGCATATCTCTTTATAGATCTTAAACATATTGTTGAAATAATAGTATCTCATAAAATTTTAGAGAACTACAAGTAAATGTTGTTAGCTTTCCTTGGTTCATCCATGCCTTGAGAGGTTCTTGGTTGAATCACACACAAGTAGGGTCTTGAGCACCATTTGTACACCAATAGGCTGCACCACAATGTTTAAAAATGACCTAGTAGTAAATTATGGATATTCAAAATAAAAAAAAATGATTCCAAACATATGAAAACCTCCCAAAAATGGTTAGCCTAATGCCATAGCCCACTCCTATTGTGTCAGTGTTGTTCACATTTTGTAAAGTTCTAATGTTTCTTCCTTTCTACAAATCATAAGGAAACATTCCACAATCCACCATTAGAGCATGACATGTTGCATGTTCTTAAAATTTAATTATGATTGAAGAAAGGGTTTTATTGCCTATCCATAATACCATGGCCACCATCAAAGACAAAATAAATTTAAAATCCTAGAACCAAGCATTTTCCCTCTAACCAAAATCCATATTCTACTTCTAAAATTTTATCCCATATGAAGAATGATCCTTATGGCCCATGCATTGATTATATAAAGAACTCCATATTAACAAAGAGTACCTTTTCAATGTCCAAGATTAATAATCTTGTGGAAGACATTCAAGGGACCAAATCCACCTACAAAATCTAACCTTTGGTATTGCTATTATAGAGCCCCCTCTGGATTCAAATGAAGTAAATATTGCTTCCCCAAATTATCAAAACACTTAGCAGGTACAAGTCAAGGCCCCTGCTAGATCCAATTTATGCACTATCATCTTTGTAACATTCCTACAACTTTTCAAGTTCTATTGAATAAATGTGTCTGGACAATTATGTTTGAGTCCTTTTGGATGATATTTTTATTTACAACTAGATGTGCTCATAGAGAATTTTCTTAACCTTAAGACTTCCTATTAATTTCTCAGCAACATGAACTACATTCCAAATTATCCAAATGTTGAAAATGAAAATGTTTATTAAGAGTTATTTAAATTTGGTACCTTGCTTTTCAATGTCATAGCTCCTAGCTCATTACTTGAAATTTAAAGTCCATGAATTTCGGAAAAGTAAAGTCACAAACTAGTGAATATAGGTTAGACTATAGCATTAGATGTGTACACTAGGTGTATTGCCAAATTCCACTCTAGGGGGCATCAAAAATACAAAATGTGAAAATTTTGAGAATGTTGAGAAAAAAGGTTTTCAAATATTTCATAATCTTTCTAAAACCATCAATTAGATAACTAGAGATGTTTTTTTCTAGTCAAATTTACACTTGCCACATACTCCCTTGAGATCAAATTTCTTGCCCTAACTAATTTCAATGCATCTACAAAACAATGAAACCAATACATTGGTAATCAAGTTGAGGTTTATCCCAGGTAAAGATGTCAAGTGGAGAGCCATCTGCAACCTACCAAAAATACTTTTTTTGTTTTTTTCTTCTTGGGTTGTTAACTTAGTTGAATCTAGATTGTTGGATGTTGGTTATGTAAATTCTCATTCTTGACAGCCTTTGTAGAATTTTTTTCTTCATTCAATATAAAAAAATAGAATATGTTGAAACCAAAAATAGAGCCTCTCGATTTTTATAATCTATTTGGTACCATCCTAGTGTTGATTTTTGCTTTGGTGAAATGAATGTTTTATCATCATCCATATTATACCATTCCTATTATTGTTTGGTGTGTCTGAAACATGGTGGGAATTTCTACAAAACTTGTATATATTATATTACTTATATGTTATATAATATAATATAATTATAACTAGCAATTTTGTGTAATAACACGCAACAATGAGCCAACACATAGGGATGAACATCATTTAGGTGGGATACATGTAGACACTTAGGGTGGAAAACTTGAGTATATCCTAAAGTAGACACAAAGAAGATAGCGACATAGTGGAACATTGATTGTAGTGGTGGATAATTTGTCTCGACTATGTGCACATATGTATGCATGTGTGGAAAAGAATGGCATCCAAAGTGGGGATACATTATTATTATTCTTCAAACACATGGAAAAAATGAGAATACGTTATTTGCCTATTATTATCTATGTTTGTGGGAAAAAATGACATCAAAAGTGAGAATACAATATCGGTTGCCTATTATTATGTATGTTTGTGGAAAAATTTATAAAAATTGAAAATACATTGTTATTTATCTATTATTCTATATACGTGTGGAAAATAATGACATAAAAAGTGAGAATACATTATTTTTCTATTATTCTCTATGTTTGTGGAAAGAAATGAAAATGAGAAGACATTATTGGTTCCCTATTATTCTCTATGTTTGTCGAAAAAATTTAACATCAAAATTGAAAATAGATTATAATTTATCTATTATTCTATATACGTGTGGAAAATAATGAGAAAAAATTAGAATATGTTATTTGTCTATTATTCTTTATGTTTGTGGAAAAAATCACATAAAAAATGAGAATACATTATTTTTTTCCTATTATTCTATGTTTGTGGGAAAAAGAAAAACTTAAAAAAAAAATTGTTTGCATACTATTCTCTATGCGTGTGGAATAAACTAAAGAGTTACAAGCACAAATTATTTTTGTTTTTTCATTCTTTCTATGAATTCTTGTCAAGGTTAGAATTTTTAGTAAGCTAGAAGGAGGATCATATTTTGAGATGGTATTCGTACTTTTCATTAGTGTTGTAGTTGGTCTTCCAAGAGCCGATTTCTAAGGCAAATTTAATTTTATCTAAAATTACATATTAGATGAAGATAGCAGTAGGGCCAAATAAAAGTCAAATAGATGCTTGAAAAAGATGCAACAATCACAAATAAACCACCTCTAAGGTAAGTCATATCAATGAGAGAGAAACAAAAAGAAAGTCGGGGAAGAATTATACTAGCAATCGCACCTTAGTGTGTAATGGGTACGTCGAAGAAGTGTGGAAGGTCAATTAAGATAAATATTGGTATATTTTTCTACATACATTTATGCAGCAAATGAGGTAAATTGGTAGGCCATTTAGTAAATGATGTTGTTTGTGTAGCAAATGTCTTAATGGATAAAGTGATAGCTTAAAATAAATTATGAATCCACTTACAAGGATCCAAACATGATTGAAATAAAACCTCTAAATTAGGAAGATAATCAGGTTCCATTACCAAAAAGTGTTAGAATTGTGAAACAAGCACAAAACCATGAGCCATAGGATCAAACAAAAAACAAATACACCTTCCATGCAAGAGATCTGCAAACAAATATGTGCAATATTCTTCAACAAGAAAAAGCTACAGAAGAGAGAAAACTTTCAAGAAGATATGAAAGTTAAAGATATTTTCCCATGAATAATAACAATGAGGGTTGAATGCTTATAAGAGCAAAGCCCTAAATGAGAAAGAGATCAGATCATGAAAAGTGTCAACATCACATGAGATGTGACATAATGATCTAATATTAACTCAACTAATAAAGCAATCCTAATTTTACCTTAAGTGTGTGAGAATAAATTAGACTGATAATCAATTAAAGATTAATTAATATTAGCTAATGTATGATAACTCTAACACCCCCCATAAAATGCAAACTTAGGGAGTAGCTAAAAACCCTAAAAGGAATGCATGATGGGTCTCAGAAAATAGGGCCAAAAAAGGTACCCATGTACAAACAAAAGATCCCTATAATGCAGATAAATAGAGAAAACCTCATGGGAAAAAACTTCACTCCAAAAAGAGATCAAAGGAAATTGAAGGACTAAAAAACCTCCAAATCAAGGTGTGAAGGATTAAGAAGCCTCCAACCAAGAAAATTCCTGAAAAAGAAGAACATGTAGAACACCACAAAAGCATGAAGATGCTGCAAACACGGTCAAAGAATGACTGTTGAAATGCTAAAAGAAAAACCTCCACTGAAACATTTGATGATCAGGATCAAGAAGACAAGAATCTACATGAGTCCCCTCAATGATGCTACTTGAATTTGATGGAAAACCAAGGAAAAACATCTAAAATTCAAAGATACATATGACACAAGTACCAATTGTCTGAAGAACCGATCAAGTGAAAATGGAAGGCCGCCTCTAGAAATATGAATGTAAGAGTGTCCATATGGTAAGTGCTCCATCTCACCGAAATGCATGGGTAACCAACCACTGCATTTTCCTAGTACATAGGAACAAATAATATATACATAGCTCACTCCAACAAAAAACCAAGGAAGCATTACCACCAACAATAGAAACCCCCCCATAATGCTGACAAGAGAGAGGTATGACAGGTACACTGAAACTGAATTCTTGAATGTAATGCATGATAAAGAACCAAGAACATTTGAATTTGTGGGTATGAAAGTACAAGTTAAGATAAAGGATGTGAAAACAAGAGTCACATATGCATGAAAAAGGTATGAAGGAAAAACAAAGGAAAATGTCAACACCCATGGCACTTTATATCATAGTGCGAGTACAACAAGGCACAAAGTGATGTGCAAGAATCCCAATACTACACAAACAAAGCTAAGGCACTCATTTCAATGCATTTATAGAAGAGAAAATGCATGAAAAAGATGCATACAATGTCCAAATAGGACAAAAAACTAGAAATACATATAGAATAGCCAAAAATGAGTCATCCCACACAAATGAAAAGTTTTCAGGAGCTAAAATGTCCAAGTAATTCACTAGAATGTGAAAACACAAAATATGAATAAAATGTACTTGGAGAACAATATGGAAAAATTGCATGGATGGAATTGAAGAGCTCTGAAAGACGATTCCAATGCCATTGAGATTGCAAAAAATGAAGAAACTAATCAAAAGTTACGAGCTTGGGACTAAAAACAACTCCTCTGACTTCAACAAGTTGTAGAATGCACCAACAACAAAATAAAGTGATAAGACCAACAGCACTAGAAAGTTGGCGAAACCAACTTCCCAATGATATCTTGTTTGTAGAAAAATAATATCCTATGCCCAAGTTATGGCCAAATGAAAAAAAACAACCTTTTTAGGGCTCAAAGGGGGTCAAAGAGGGTCATGTAGTAGTTCATATTGCTGACAAAACGACAAGCCATAGGATCAAACAACAAACAAATACACCTTCCATGCAAGAGATCTACAAAACAATAAATTTTACAATATTTTAATTTTCTAGTGAAAAATGTAAACCAAAAAATAAAAAATTTACCAGGCCTGTAGAAAATTTTTCTCAATCTGCGTGCCGAAGTTTGTATGAGACCGTACGAGAATTTTTTTTCCCTAGAGGTGACCTACTCCAAAATTGAAAAATTATATATGGAAATAGGGGTTTTTGGGCCTTTTGAGAGCAATGGTGAGGTTCATTTGGGCTCAAAACACTCCAAAAAATTAGGCACCCCCTCGATCTAAGAAAAAACCCCTTTCTTGAAACCCTCACAGATCTAACAAAGGAAAAGCCAAATTTGACAAAAAAAGGTCAATCTTGACTATTCCAACAACTCTGGATTCAATGGAGAGGTCTAATTCATGCCAAAATGCTTCAAAAAATTCTCACCTCCAAAATTTGCAAAAAAGAGCAAAGGGGATTCAAATTTGAAGCCTGCAACCCTTGTTGAAGAAGAAAACCTCATAAATCAAGAAGGGGTTAGTTGAATCCACGCTCTGATATCATCTTGGAATTATGAAACAAGCACAAAACTATGAGCCACAAGATCAAACAACAAAAAATACACCTTCCACGTAAGAGATCTATAAACAAATATGTGTAATATTCTTCAACAAGAAAATGCTATAGAAGAGAGAAAAATTTCAAGAAGGTATGAAAGTTAAAAATATTCTCTCGTGAATAATTACATTGAGGGTTGAATGCTTATAAGATCAAAGCCCTAAATGAGAAAGAGATCAGATCATGAAAAGTGTTAACATCACATGAGATGTGACATATTGATCTAATATTAACTCAACTAATAAAGAAATCCTAAGTTTAGCTTAAGTGTGTGAGAATAAATTAGACTAATAATCAATTAAAGATTAATTAATTATTAGCGAATGTATTATAACTCTAAAAAAAATTTCATGTTATGTTTGCAATAAGGAGAGAGAGAGGGGGGGTAGGGATAGAAAGAGGGAGAGATAGAGGGGGGAAGAGAGAGATAAAGGAGTAAGGAGATAGAGATAGAGATAGAGATGGAGAGGGAGAAGGGGGAGAGGGAGAGGGATATGGAGAGGAGAGGAGAGGAATAGATAAAGAGAGTGAGGAGAGAGGGATAGATAGAGATCGAAGAGATAAATTTATAAAGAGGGATAGAGAGGGAGATAGATGGATGAATAGGGAGAGGGAGACATGCTTAGAGATAAAGGGGGAGAGAGGAAATAGAGGTAGAGATGAAGATAGAGTGAGAGAGGAAGATGGAGAGAAATAGATAGAGAGATATAGGCAGAGGGAGATAAATATAGAGAGAGATAGGGAGATAGAGATAGAGAGATACAAAGAACAAGGTAGAGAGATGTAGAGGAAGAGGGAGAGGGAGAAATATCGATGGTGAGATAGAGTGATATAGAGATAGAGATATAAGGAGATATAGAGAGGGGAGGAGAGGGAGAGAAAAGAATATAAACAAACAAAGAGAATTAGAGATAGGTAAATAGAGATAGAGAGGGGGGGAGAGAAATAAGGAGATATAGAGAAAGGGAGAAAGTAGGGGGAGATGGCGATATATGGTAAGAGAAAGAGAGATGGAGAGATAAAGATATATGTGAAAAGAAAGGGAGAGAGAGGTAGAGATAGAGAGATAGATAGGGGGATATGGAGGGAGTGAGAGAGGTAGAGAGAGAGGGGGGGATATGTTTGTCTCCTTAGGTATGAAATGGGTACATTGAAGAAGTCTTAAAGGTGAATTATCGTATCTTTAATCAAATAACATGCTACCTTGAGCATAACTCCCCAAGGACACATGCCATCCTTGAATTGTTGACATGAAGCAATAGAACAAAATTTAGTTTCTCTTTTCTCTCTCCTTTTCTGTGGATCTCTTATATTTCTCTCTCTCTCTATATATCTATCTATCTATCTATCTATCTATCTATCTAAATTTTTCTCTTTCTCCCATTCTCTATCTTTTGAGTTTCTTTCTTTGTATTATTCGATAGGCTACATATATTGTGAGATTTGAGCCTAAAATAAGTCTCACACCTACACACCTACAAACCACTATTGATTAATTGAAACACAAGTTTCAATTATCATTAAATGGTAAACCAACTACAGTGTAATGGTAAAATCCTCAAAAATATCAAGTAAAAGCATCCAAAATCTCACTTAGCATATAAAAGCGAGATAAATATTGATTTGACAATTGGATGGGAACATTCTATTTCCATTTGTAGTATTTTTTAGCAATTTGATGGCAACTTTCTTTTTTCATTTGCATTGGTTTATGTTTTAAATTTGTATGCAAATATTTCATAATTGGATAATGTACTTAATTTCTTTATAGAAAAATCTAGATTTTTCTAAATTTATCTTATTCTATTATTTAACATTTATTGTTAATTACTTAATCTAGCCACATGTAACTAGAATTTGCAATGCATCCATGCATATAAAAAAAATACTCTCTAACATATTAACATACATAGAGTTTTCTATCAGTGTGACCCTTGAACCTCCTTTAGGTGCAAGTGCTAGTATATATACCTCTATATAGAATTTTCTCCCCCTCTACCTCTCTTTCTTTTTCTAATCTATCCAAAGATAAATTAAACTATCCATTTTTTTATATATTAATTATTAAAGATAATAATTTCATATTTATATTTAATAATTGGGTATGTGTAAGATCATCATGGAAAAAACAAGCCCTTAAGTGGCAAAAAATTTAGAAAAATCAGTGTTAGGCAACTTGACGTAAAAATTTGAATAAGTTATCTATATTATTTCAAAAATATGTAAGAATAGAATCTGTAGAAAATTGAATGTAGTTTTTAAACTACTAGGTTTATTTAAAATAAATAAAATCTATTTGGTGAAAATTTGAAATTTCAATGTAGTAGTACTTAAATTTTGGGGAAAAGTAAGAAGTAGGTGTTTGTCGACTACCCTAACCATAATAAAATGATAATATTTTTTTATAAAAATTATATATAAGTAGAGGACTCATGTCTGGATGTGATGCATATTTTTTTATAATTTTTTTCCAAGTAAATAATTAATTATGAATTTTTTATTACAACTTTGAAAAAATATAAAAAAGTTTGACCACCTTAACTTGGTCAAAACTTCATGAAATTTAATTTTCCTTTTTTTAATACTATAATATGTGAAGCATAGAATGTGACACATGTTTTCAATTCAAAAAGTGTGATACCATTTGAAAGTTATAGATGTTTTCCAATCAACCTATCGATCAGGACTTTAGTCGTAATTCTAATAGAAAATAAATAATAATTATTTATTAAATTCAAATTAAAACATAATTTATATTGACCCGTGGAAATATGAGAATCTCCTCTAAAAACCCTTTTCATTTCATCAATTTTGGATTAAAAAAAAATTCATGAGCCACATACCCTACAAATACCCATAATATTGCCACTTTTTAGCCCATCATGATCTTGCACATACCCAATTTTTATTATAGAATATAATATATAATAATAATATAACCTATACATACAATTATATATAATAATATTATATATGATTTAATATGTATTATATAAAATATATATAATACATTAATTATATTTTATATTATGTTTATATATATTTTTGTATTATATAAAAGTATAATAATTATTAATTATAATAATTTGTATATATTATATTTTTTTTAAATTATTAAATACAAATATTATACTATTAATATTAATAATAAATAATTATTATATTTTTATATAATATATAAATATATAAATATGTAAATATATTACAAAATATAAAAATTATTATAATTGATAATTAATAATTTTTTTTTTTTTTACATAACACAAATATATATAAATATATATTATATTAAAGTATAATAATTATTTATAATCAATTATAATAATATAATATATGTATTTAATAATTTTGTTAAAAATATAATATTTACAAATTATTATAATTAATAATTAATAATTATTATATTTTTATATAATACAAAAACATATATAAATATAATATAAAATATAATTAACGTTTATATAATACAGATTAAATCATATATAATATAATTATATTTATTATTATATATACTAGTATATATAGGTTATATTATTATATATTATGTTCTATAATAAAAATGATTAAATATAAATATGAACTCATTATATTTAATAATTAATATATTTTTATATAGAACAAATGAAATTAATATATACAAAATTGGATAGTTAATTGATCTTTGGATAGATTGAAAAAAAGAAAGAGAGATAGAGGGGGAGACAATTCTATATAGAGGTATTTATACTAGCACTTGCACCTAAAGGAGGTTCAAGGATGACATTGCTAGAAAACTTTATGTATGCTAATATGCTAGAGAGTATTTGTTTATGTATGGATGCATTGCAAATTCTAGTTGCACGTGGCTAGATTAAATAAGTAACAATAAATGTTAAGTAATAGAATGAAATAATTTTAGACAAATCTAGATTTTTTCTTTAAATAAATTAAGTACATTATCTGATTATGAAATGTTTGCATACAAATTTAAAAGATAAACGAATGCAAATGAAAAAAGAAAGTTGCAATCAAATTGCTAAAAAATATTGCAAATGGAAATAGAATGTTCCCATCTAGTTGTCAAATCAATATTTATCTAGCTTTCATGTGTTAAGTGAGATTTTGGAAGATTTTACTTGATATTTTAGAGGATTTTACCATTACATTGTAGCCAGTTTACCATTGAATGACAACTAAAACTAGTTACGCCAAGAGGCGTATTACAATGGAATCCACCAAAAATCAATGTGTAGGTAAAAAATCTTTAGCTAAAAATTGGCATTCAAATGACATGAAAATCCATATCCACTCTTACATCTTATCTTCTTATCTTTTGAAAAAAAAAATGGAGTGATTATTGTTAAGAGATTTAAATAAAAAACTTTCCTATGTAAATGATTTTATAAATTTTTTAAATACATTTTTAAGTATCATTTTTGTGTAAGGAAAGACTCTTCAGCTAGATATTGACATTCAAGTGACATGCAAATCGATATTTAATCTTAAATCTTATCGTCTTATCTTTTGAAAAAGAAACACAGTCATTATTGTTAAGAGATTTAAATCAAACACTTTCTTATGTAAATGATTTTATAGTTTTTTAAAATACATTTTTAAGTATCATTTTAGAAAATGAAATAATTTACATGCAAAAAGAAGGAAAAATAAAATAGAAAGATTATTTTAATATCTAAATTTAAAATGAATATGAATTTTTATTTAATTCATCTGTATAAATAATCACTAGAATTTAATTAATTATTTAAAAACTAAAAAATATAATTTTTATAAATTGTAGAAATTAGAATTTAATTTAATTTTAGAATGAAATTTAAGTTTTCAAGATATTGTGGTCATTTCTCTTGTAAACATATTAAAGAGATTTAAATAAAAAAATTTCCTATGTAAATTATTTTATGATTTTTTTAAATGCATTTTTTAAGTATAATTAGAAAAACTTGAGTAAATTTTTATTCTTTACATTTATTTTGACATTAAAATGATGATCAATAGGTAATGGATAAATAAGATTTAAAATTAAAAGAAAAATTGATTAAAATTAGATTAGGAAATTGTAAATAAACTCAACAAATTAGTGATTTGAATGAAATCATGGAAATTTGAGTTTTTTTTTTTAAAGTCAACTTTAAAACTAGAACCAATTGTTTTTTAGTAGATAAGTAGGGTTTTGAAAGGGCCTTGAAACCTTTTACAAAATGAAAGATAGAACGTTTAGCTCATAAAAATTGCAAAAACCAACAAAGAATAGCAAGAAAACACAAGTTAACAACCAAACAAAACCACTATAGCTCCAAAAAATGGAGCAAATCACTACACCCCCAACTTAAGGTGGTTTAAAAATATTTTGCAAAGATTTTTCCTGAACCATTGTATAGGGGTTCATTTCCACAAATATTTTCATTTTTTTATTGCAAGGAGAAGAAACAGGGCCATCAATAGGACCAAGCAAACCAAGAGTATCAACTAAGGGGCCATTAGAATCATCAACCTAAGGCTTCTAAAAGAGATTGGTTTGATCTTTTGAAATAGTAGGAGTATTAGCTAAGGGGACATTAGAATCATGAACCTGAGGTGTCTGAAAGAGATTGGTGTGATCTTTTGTAATAGTAGACATCTTCTCTTTTTCCTTCCAAACAAAGTGTTATTTCTTTTTCCTTGTGCAGGTAAAGGAGGCATGACCTAATTTACCACAACAATAGAAAATAATGGGAGAATTTTCATATTCAATCTGTTGCACCCACTTACCAAATCTTGAAGATAAGGTTATCTGAGTAGGGAGGATAAGGTTATTCTCCACTGACACACAAAACCTAGTAGACAATAATCACTTCATCAATTTTGTGATCTTATCCATAACATAGAAATTCCCAAAAGAATTAGCAATAACCATAAAAATATTTTAATGCCAAAACTCCAAAGATAGCCTTGGTAAACAAACCCAAATAGGAAACTTAAGAGTGTCCACCATGGGGTTGAAACCAAGAGACCACCTTTGAAGCAAAAGGTTGTTCTGACAAAAAAACCAAGGGCCATCAAGAAGGGCCTTAGAGCAAATTTCTTCACAAGGAAAAGAGAAGAGGAAGAAACCATTTATCATTATAGTTACCTTGACCTGATCATAGAACTTCCAGATCTGACAAACCCACCTTCTAACAACATCAATGTTGGGACAAAGGCCACAAAATCTCCCAACCAAGGATCTCTTTAACCATTCCAAAGTCTCAAAAAAGGTAGAGTTAGGAACAACAAACTCATCTTGTCCATCCTCCTTATCAACACTGGGACAACCAACAAAAACCTCATAGTGGTTAGACCCGCCACCATCCTCCAATGCATGAGGCTCCTTTGAAGCAACCATAGGGGAGGAAGGAAGAACAATATGAGTAGTTTTCAAACCCTCAGTCCTACAATCCAACCCAACAAAGGGGAGGTCAACAACTATAGGGGGTTGAGCAGAAATAGCAAGGACTTCATCATAGATAGGAGCACCATCTTTAGCAACAGTAGGGAAAAGGAATCCCTTTTTAAGACTAGAAAATAGAGCATTGCCACTATTTTTCTCAATAGATATTCCAACCAAGTTCCCCTGAGTCTTCAGATGGACCTCTAGAAGGTTATCAAGAAGAAGCTCATCCTCCTCAACCGAACCCTCATAGAGCCTATCCTCAGGAGAACCATTAATAGTCTCATCAAAATCAGAGTATAGGAACTCATCCTCATCCAACTCTTGAGCCCATAGGTCAATAACCTGGGAGTCAGGGGAGACACTCATGTTTTCAAGAGTAACAGTAATAGAGCTATTCCCCTTAGAACAAAAGCCACCAATGGAACTTTCCAGACCAGATTCCCTTGAAGCATCAGGAAAAAGAGAAAAAACCACAGGACCAACAGCAGGCCCATCATCATATGTCCCACCTCCTTCCTCTCCAATTGCAGAATCAATCCTACTGGTAGAAGAGAAAGAAACCATTATTCTATCGTTACAATTCCCACCCAACATCCTCTGTTTTAGTTTCTTGCTCATCAAAACACAAGAAGAGGGAAGCAAGGTCTCTGTAGCAAGCATAGAGTCACCAAATGCAACCACCATAAGACCTGACTCTGCACCTCCATCATCTTCGCCATTTTCCTCAGCTCCCTCACCATCTTGAGAGTCTACACCAGCATGACCACCACTACCTCCTTTATTTAGGGTTTACTTCACTGCTTCCACTCTCGCCGCTGCCTTCATTTTTTGAAGTGAGTGAATTTGTTAGTTATATCAAAATTTGTAACAACTAGAACCAATTGTTAAAAATGGTAAGACTATTTCAAATTGTTCCTAGATTTTTACATTTTGAAACAAAAAAAGAGATTTTTGCATGTTATGTGGAATAAGAAGAGGTAATTAGATATTTATTGAGAGGAATATTATGGTTGTTTTTGGGGTTTTGGTAAAATTGATTTGAAGTTGCAAGTTTTGCATATTATGGTGAAGAAATCGGGTAAAAAGCTAGCAAAGAGCTTTACAAGCTTGATATTTCATGGCAAGCATAGATCTTTGAGACATTTTGGGCATTACGAATTCTCATGCAGTAGCAAAAATTGATACAATTTTTATGAAGACCATTGTTCTTTGACTGCTGAGGTTGTAGATAGTAATGATGGTTTAATGGATATGAATAGTTTTATGTTTGTGGAAGAAGAAAAGATTGAAGAATATGATGTGGACAATAATGCAAAGGAATTCATTACTAGATTTCATGAACAACTTAGAGTGAAATGCCAAATATTGCTATCGAATACCAAGAAATGCTTGCAAGAGGTGAAGATTAAGGTCTTTATTGTATAATTATAATTAGAAAATTTGTTATTATATTTTTTGAATTTTGTTAAATTCCCAATCATGTACAGTATCGTTGATGTTGACCACCAACTATATTGACTATATTAGCTCTACCTTCTATATAGAAATATATGAATTGTAATATACAGGGATATTTTAGTTATGTACAATAAAATTTGGTTTAAGCTCTGCCCAAAGATGTAATTACAAAGCTTGTGGGATGTTAGAGCAATGAAAACTATATGCCAGTTTTCAAAATTACATACCAAGGTAAAAAATAACAATTGTTGTTCTTGTTAGTGACTTTTTATCTTCAACTAAATGTTTTCATAGAGTTTGCATTGTCATTAAAGCAATAACTTTCTCGAATTAAGACTTTCATGCAGATTTTTATTTCTAAATTAAAGATAGCCTTTAACATTTTTTTTGAAGTTAAAAAAAAAAAAAACTACCAATCAAAGAGATATGCAAGAAAAAAAAACTGATAAAAAAGGGGAAACAAATGGATTTTACGTTTTGGAAAAAACAAAGATTTTTGCATGTTATGTGAAATAAGAAGAGGTAATTAGATAAAATTGATTGGAATTTGCATGTTTAACAAATACATTTTTCTTCTCGCCCTTCTGGGAATCGAAGAAACTTTGCATTCACATTCTTTGATAGTTTATTGAGCTACAAGCATTGGTTCACGTATTCAAAAGGACAAAGCATGTTTCATGCATTTTATGACAAGTATGTAAATTAATCAGTATATCTGCATTCATTAGTATGATAATATCATTTTTTTCTTAAGCGCATCCAAATATTTTTGAGAAATGATGCACATCTTCTCTAAATTTTGGTCTTGGTTTACATTTTTAATCTTAACACATCTATTTAAATTATGTAATTATTTTTCATTTCCTCCATCATTCAATTATTTAAATTGGTTCTTACCTATTCCTCTCATGGCCAAATAGGCATCTCGAGAAGGATAGCTCTCGGTGTATTTTATATATATTAATATTTAATATACGTATGCTAGTAATAATTTTAGTTATTTTAATTATGCCGAGAGGCGTATTACAATGACATCCACCAAAAAACAATGTGTAAGGAAAAACTCTTTAGCTAGAAATTGGCATTCAAATGACATGCAAATCCATATCCACTCTTAAATCTTATCTTCTTATATTTTGAAAAGAAAAACATACTCATTATTGTTACAAGATTTAAATCAAAAACTTTCCCATGTAGATGATTTTATAAATTTTATAAATGCATTTTTAAGTATCATTTTGGAAAATGAAATGATTTACATGCAAAAAAAGGAAAAAATAAAATAGAAAGATTAGTTTTATATCTAAATTTAAAATGAATATGAAATTTTATTTAATTCATTTGTATAGATAATCACTACAAGGAAAAATAAAATAGAAAGATTGTTTTTATATCTAAAATTAAAATGAATATGAAATTTTATTTAATTTATTTGTATAGATAATCACTACAATTTAATTAATTATTTTAAAAGTAAATAATATATTTTTTATAAATTGTAGAAATTAGAATTTAATTTAATTTTAGAATGAAATTTATGTTCTCGATATTGTGGTGATTTCTCTTGCAAACATATTGAAGAGATTTAAATCAAAAACTTCCTATGTAAATTATTTTATGATTTTTTTAAATGCATTTTTAAGCCAAGAAGTAGTCACACATTAGAAATGTAATTTCTTAGCTTTAGGTTCAAGTTTTTGCTTGTCTTTTGCTTTAAAACTAGTTTAATGCTTTGTCATATTTCCATTATTTAGCTACTTTGTTTAGCTTTCTTTATTCATGCACCCTATTTGCTTGAGTTTTTCTTTATTGTTGTTATCTCTAAAATTCTTTATATAAAATATTGTTGTAACAAATTTTGATATTCAATTGAACAATTATAATCTACTTGCATTTCTAACATGGCCAACAATTACTATGAAGATGAACTACAATTACAATTCATCCAATGGAAAAGCTCTAGGAAAGTAGATGACCTGATGAAATCCAAACCTAGACGTGGGCTAAATCACTTGTGAATGAGTGAGTTACTGTGGGTGATTGAAATTCTGCCCCTTCCCAACACTAAGGATTATACTTTCAATATCATCAAGGTGAAATGATTAGAATGGTCTCTTCATTTTTCTTAAGCAATGCTGACAAGATTTGATTATTTCTTATTGCAAGGTGCATCCTCATTCTTTAGATGAAGAAGAAAATGGTAACAAATTTTGTTTTGGGAGGAGGTCTGACAAAACTTAATTCTCTAAATTTTTTAGATTTTTCCTATTAAGTGTTTACAAAGTAAAGGTTAGGTCTACATCCTTAGTTTTTTTCTCTTAATTATTGAGTTGTATTTGGTGCATTTGTAGTTGGTTCCATAAATATAACATATAATTAACTGGGAAGTGCCTAGCTAAGATTCATGCCAATGATCCACATGTTCAAATTAGTTCAAGAAATCATCCAAATGCATCTACAATCAGAAGTACTATATACAAAGCTCTTGAAGACATCACTACCCTTTTCTATGATGAGGAGAAGAATGAAGTATATATAGGAAATAGGCGTGGTTTGGTTCATGTATGGTCAAATTGAGGTACCCACAAAGCGTGTAAAGCAATGCATGCTTGATTGCTTAAGAATATGTGGTTGTAAGTTGATAATAACAATGTCAGTTGTTCGATGTAATCCAAATTATGTTGCATGCTTCCATTTATTATATATCAGAGTCCATGAACATCAAGCATAGATTACATAGAATAGGGCATATAGACTATGGAAGTTCATTTTTTTCAAAACTCATAATGATGGTGAATGTTTGTTGTAGACGAATGTGTCCTTGTAAATATGTATTTTGAAGTAGAACTCGTAGTTTCTACCGTGTAATTGTTCTTAAGGTAATTTTACCCTTGTTTAATATTTTCTCCCTAATGTAATTCTCAATTTTTGTTGGCTTATGTATTTTTCTTTGAGCAATCACAAAAAGTATTTTTAGAGTTTCAATTTGAGTGTAACCTCATGGTTTTAGTGGAATTCGTGTGCCTTTCAACTTGGCGTAAATGGTGGGGTGATATTGTTGAATGGTTGTATTCCAGTTCATAGCTCCGGTCAAAAGTGTTTACCCCTTGAATGAAGTTTTAAAAGGGTTGGGGCTCGAGCTTGGCTGGCTAAATCTTTCCTATTGCAGGAGGTTGGTCACGAGGTCTAGTCTCCCCCACCCCCGTGGTACCAGAGGGCATGTTGCACCAGTGCCGCCGGTCATGTTAAAAAGAAAGTTTACCAGGCGTACTGTAGTTTATAGAGGGTCATGTTAAAAAGTTTACCAGGTGCACTGTAGTTTATAGGGGGTCATGCTACCCGATTCCTGCAGTCTAAAAATAAAAAACTTGGCGTAAATGGTGTATTTGATGGATTCTAATTAGGGAATGTTTTTTAATACATTAATTTTTTTTTATCTTTATGAAGTTAAAGCCAAATCAAGCACATCCATTCAGATAGTTGTATAATAATTTTTTTTTTTTTTATACTCTATTTATAAAATTTTATATTTTAAATCTTTTCAATAACAATTTATAAAGATTTTATAATGACAATATTTAATAATAAGCAAACAAAGTCTTTTTTCATGAAATTACTGTGTTCAAGTGAATACTTTATATAATATTATTTTAATTTTAAATATAAATTTTAGCTTTGAGAAGGATAACTTTGACGTATTTTATATATATTAATATTTAATATATGTATGCTAGTAGGTAGTATAGTTACATTATTTATAATTTATTTTTTATTATATAAATATACATTATATATTAATCATGTCATAATTTTAAAACCTAAATGTGCTTATTATTAGAATCTTGGTCGTAATTTTCATTTTAATGGACATACTCTAAAACCCTTGTTGAAACCTTATTTTTAGGCTATAGCTAGCCAAATTAGAGAAGTGAAAGGTCAATACTTGTGAGGAAGAGTTTGGAGGAAGGAAACCAATAGCGACAGGGAAAGCAGCAAAAGACAACAAAAAATAGTCAGGAAAATGGTGAAAAATCTGTGCACTGTCAAACCTTGGACGTTTTTCCAATGAAATCGGATGAGCTTCCCGATGAAAATTGCCTTTATTGCTACCTTTTTAAATTCTTTGTTTCGGAGAAATAGAATGTTGTGCGCTGTGAAACTGTCCACATTGGAGAAATGAACTGACAAATGAAACCACGAAAGACAAATAACGATGAAAAGAATCAACTGCTGGCAATGGTTCTACTGTCTTGCAGGGCCTATCCTTGTTTTTTCACTGTCCACAGATAAAATGAGTTCCGAAAGCTCAAATAAAGAAACGTCTTGAACATAAAAATGCACACCTCTTTCCAATGAAGAAAAACTGTTTTTGGTGGAAGAGGAACAAGATATGGTTGTTGTATCCTCATCTAGGCCCCACATTTGCTATCTCTCTGTCACCATGCGCCTACTGACGTCATGCTCTTCCCATGAAAATGGGAAATGAGTAAAATTACAAATTAGATGAAGATAGAGGTAGGGTCAAATAAAAGTCAAATAGATGCTTGAAAAACACGCACCAATCACAAATACACTAACTGTAAGGTAAGTCATATCAATGAGAGACGAAAGAAGTAGACAGCCGAGGAAGAATTATAAAATGCACTCCTCTTTTCAATAAAGAAAAACTGGTTTTTGGTGGAAGAGGAACAAGATATGGTTGTTGTATCCTCATCTAGTCCCCACATTTGCTATCCCACTGTCATCATGGGCCTACTGAAGTCAGGCTCCTCCCATGAAAATGGGAAATGAGTTTGCAGCATTATTTCGAGTCTGATAAAGTTGGCGTGGTGTTGAAGTCATGCGTTACAATAGTTTTTTTTCAACATCGTAATGTGTAGACTTAAATTGTCAAATCTTTTCCAGGCTCGTGCAGTTTCCAACATCTTTCCGCTCCCATTGCCTCCAAACAATTCGGAATAACGTAGAAAATATCTTTGAATTATTTTATTGTATGGTTATTTATACCCTAGCGAGATAAGAATTGTGAATTGCACGATAGGAATGCAATCTATCTGCTTTCTTTTAACATGTCTGTGAGCTGTGAATTTTTGTTGATATGGATAATAATGCTGCAAACTCATTTCCCATTTACAACAGCATGTTTACAACATGAAAGAAGTTACTTGCTGGATTTCAAGGCTGGTCTTAATCTTTCCTCAGGTCGCTCTTTATCCTCTTGGCGGGTATTCAACTGTTGCCAGTGGGAGGGGATTGGCTGTGATTACCATACATCCCATGTCATTCGCCTTGATTTAAGTGCTAATGCTTACAGCCAGGAGTTGAATGGGGACGTTCGTCCATCGCTTTTTAAACTGCAGCATCTACAGCACTTAGATCTCAGTGGGATTGACTTTAAAGGAGTGTCTATCCCTCCCCAATTGTCAAGGCTGCAGAGAATAACATTTCTTAACTTGTCATATGCTGCATTTGGCGGCGACGTCCCTCCAGAGTTGGGAAATATGTCAAGCTTGCGTCACCTGGATATTTCATATAATTTCTACTTGAATAGTAATAAGTTTGACGTATGGGTTAGAAATCTAAGAAGCCTGGAATTCTTAAGAATGGATGTGGTGAACCTGGCAATGGCGTCTGAGCACTGGGGTGAGGCCCTTAACGGTCTTGCCAATCTTACCCAGATTCACCTGTCTTACTGTGACCTCTCAGGTAATATTCCAGATCTCTCAAACCTCACCCATTTATCGCATCTAGATTTAAGCTATAATTCATTCCCCTTTGAACTTCCCTCTTGGTTTGAGAACGTGTCGTCATTGGTTTCACTTAATCTCCAAGAGTGTGATCTAAATGGTTACATCCTTCCCAATTTCATGCGCCGTTCAAATTTGAGCAATCTTGTGCTTACATTTAATTTTGAATTGAAAGGAAACCTTTCTTTTATTCTAAACCACTCTTCCTCCCTTGTTGTGCTTTCTCTTGGTAGTTGCAATTTAACAGGAGCGATTCCCCCCTCCATTGCAAATTTTTCAAAACTTGAAACCTTGGATTTCTCCTATAACAGTTTGCAATGCGGTATACCGTCCTCTTGTGACAGCCTTTTGTTCCTTGTAACTTTGGACCTTACTAATAACCAGCTAACTGGTCAGATTCCTCCGTCTCTGTGTCAGCTTCCGGCACTAAGTGAACTCCGTCTAGGCCATAACCAACTGTCAGGAACGATTCCCGATTGCTTGTATAAGCTGTCTGGTTTAAAAGCATTGACAGTTCCTTCCAGCGGATTAAGAGGCAACGTTTCAGTTCAGCTATTCGAGAATCTAACTTGCCTTCAAGAGCTGGACCTTTCTGAAAATAAGTTATTCGTTAGCATCTCTACAAGCTGGGTTCCTCAGTTTGCCTACCTGGAGTTCCTTGGATTGGGGTCTTGCAATATACAAGGTGACTTTCCTGCGTTTTTGTCCCAGCAATATCTGTTGAAACAGCTAGATCTTTCAAGTAACAACATAGTGGGAAACCTTCCTTCGTGGCTGTGGGATTTGCCTGATCTTCTTCTGCTCAATCTTTCAAACAACCAATTGGAAGGTTCTCTACCCCGCTAGATATCCCATAATTTTCGGGGGGTGGATTTGCATTGGAATAGATTATACGGCTCCCTTCCTGCTCTTAACTTTGTTACATATTTATTAGATCTGTCAGATAATGAGTTTAATGGATCTATTCCTTCAAGAACTGACACATCATCTTTTCTAGCATTGTCCGGGAATAATCTCACTGGAGAAATTCCAATTTTTACATGTACCGATTCAAATAATTTGGTGTATTTGGACTTGTCAAAGAACAAGTTGACAGGTATGATTCCTGCAAACATTGGGAGGTGTTCCCAATTATCAGTTTTGAAATTGGCTCAAAATGCTTTGCAAAGGGAGATTCCAGAGGAGTTGGGAAATCTGCGGACTCTTAGAGCACTAAATGTCAATGGCAACAGGTTGCAAGGTATTATTCCTTCATCCATTGCAAACTGCACTGGTCTCCAATTATTTGATTTGAGAAATAACAAATTTGAAGGCAGCATTCCTGGTTGGATTGAAAAGCTGACGAATTTAAAAATTCTCAGCTTAGCTTCTAATAAGTTTAAAGATAGAATTCCACCGCAGCTGATGACGCTGCAGAATCTTCAAATTCTAGATTTATCTGGAAACCATTTATCAGGAAGTATTCCTCAAAATCTAAGCAAGTTATATGCTATGGTCAATCAATCTCAAAGTCCCGACGTACAACAGACCCTTCATTATTCAAATGGATTATATCTCTTTGAGCACTCTCTTTATGGATCAGAAGTTGAGGATGAAGTAACAGTTTGGATAAAAGGAAGGTCAACTCCATACAAGAAGATAATCAGTGCAGACAAGTTCATGGATCTTTCTTGTAATAATCTATTGGGCAGGATTCCTTCAGAATTGAGACTCCTAAAGGGTTTAATTTCTCTGAACATATCAAAAAATAACTTGAGCGGTTCAATCCCAGAGACCTTGGGAGCCATGGTTCAGCTGGAGTCTCTAGATCTTTCAGAAAACAAGTTGTCAGGAAAGATTCCTCCCCAACTCTTAAATCTCACATTTCTTGAAGTGTTGAATCTTTCTAACAACATGTTGTGGGGATTAATACCTCAAGGAAAGCAGTTTTCAACTTTCGAGGCATCTTCTTTTCTAGGAAATGCCAATCTTCATGGACCTCCCCTTGAAAACAGAATACAAAGTCCTGGTTTGGGTGGCAAAGATAATCACAAAGAATTGAATAATATATCTGTTGAAGGTGTAGATGTAGATCTAATGGATCGATGGTGGGCAATGGGATGGGGTTTAAATTACTGATTGGGATTTGCTACTGTGATTGCAGTGTTGTGCTTCTATACAAAATGCAGACACAAATGCTTTGCTTTGATGGATAATTTAATCTATTATCTTTTTGAACGTCGAATCCCTAAAATTGCATGACAAAGGATGCTCACAATCTTTGCTTCCAATATTGTAGGTATGTACCTAAGATTTGTGTTGTCACTCATATCTATGATGGTTTAACATTATAATGTTTGGTGAAAAATAATGTTTTTAATATACTTTGTGTTGCAAGGATGAATGAATATGGTGGTGTTGTCATTAATATTGTCATTGATGTCAACACAGTACAGGTTGTTGTAGAGAAAGGAATCAAGTGATTACAGGTTGTGCATGCATAGTTGAGATACTATAGAGATTTTGTGAGTACATGGAGCTATCTTTATGGTGTTGCAAGTGTGTTGATATTATGAGTTGCCAAGTGCTTTTGAGAAATAGTGAGGTCAGAATTGTGTGAGTTCAAAATGAGCTCTGGTTTGTGCTCTACGTTTCTTCTATGTTGATCCTATGCTTGTATGGATTTGAAGTGTTGTTTATGGACATCATTGGGTAATATATCCTGGATTGTAGCTGCTGATTTGATGGAGAGTGAAAGTTGTGTTCATTGGTGTGTAAACTGGTTTGGCAGAATTTGTCTATGGACTAGGAGAAATGTTTCTGCTCCGCAGTCCTCTGCTAGTTTGTTTTTGGTCTTGTGGATCTGGTAGAAGGTTTGTATTGATGTTATCTATTTTCCATCAAAGGCGTTCATGGTTTGGTGCCCCAAAAGATGAGTTTCAGAGTTCATGTGTGTGTCTATACAGTCCAGGTGAACTGATGGAGAATATTTTGTGTATGAAGGTTGTTGGATTCATTGCAGATGAATATGATGGTATCCAAGATGTGTTCCAGTGTATGATGAAGCGTGCTATGTGGTCTGCATGTTATCTTCTTATTGAGGAAGCGTGTACTTCAAAGTTCACTTGTGTTTTCATTAGGTTTGGTTGACCAAGTGTCTACAAATCATGCGAAGATAAGTATCAATTAAGGAAGTGTGTGATTGATTTGAAACATTACTTTGGGTCTTGGTTAAGTGTTGGTTGGTCCACTCTCATTCTCTTCCACTGTGGAAATGTTGAGTTGCCAACCTAATTTGAATTTGTAGAGTGAAGAATGTGTAGCCGACCTTGGAGAAAGTTTCTAAGGTTGATTATGGGATAAATACAAGTTGATATGTTATGGACTGATGTATCAAATATGCCACAGGTGTGAAAAGTAAGAGTGTGTGAAGTGAATTGAGGTAGAAATACTTTAATGTGTTAAATTCTTGAAAGTAGTGAGCTGATGGTATTTGAAATATTCTGCTCAAAGCTATAGATGTGTGTAATTTGTTGTGGTGGATTTTTCTGTTATCTTTTTTATTTGTAGGTAGTGAGCCTCCCTTTTGGATAGTGAGTCCTATTTGTAGGCAATCAGCCTTGTATCTAGACAATGATTCCTAGCTTGGGTAGTGAGCCCTTTGGCAGTGAGCCTCTTTGTATTCAATTTTGCAATTAATTTTTATTGTGAGTTAATCCTCACCATGTTTTTTCTCTTATTGGGTCTTCCACATAAATCTAGTGTTCATTATGTTGATATTGCTTTCTATTGTTTGCATTTTATGTTAATACTTAATAATAGAATAAAGTGGATGTGAAGTTTATAAGTGTTTTGGATTTGTGATTGAGTTTGGTGACAACTCATTCACCCCCCATCTCAATTGTATTGCACCTTTCAACAATTGGTATTAGAGCTTTGGTTCCTCGGAGAAGAGCTTAACTACTTGAGGTAGATCCGATGATGCACAAATTGACAATCCCTATGTTTGATGGATTTGATTACAATCTATGGAAAGTACAGGTGAGAGGTTATTCAATCTCTCTTGGTTAGAAGACTTGGAAAGTTGTAGAAACAAAATATGTTGAGCCTGCAAGTGGCCCTTCTTGTGCAAATGAGATTTTTTCCTACGAAGAAAATGAAAAAGCAAGGTATGCAATCCATAGTGCCTTATCTAATCTTGAGCTAACAAAATTTGTTTCTTTAGGAACTACTTATGAAGTTTTGGAAAAGTTGGAAGATCTCTATGAAGGAAATGATAGAGTGAAATTGGTAAGGAAGCTAATAACTAAGTGTAGATATGAGAACTTGAAAATGGAAGAAGGTGAAGACATTGCAAGCTATTTTTAGAGGGTTTATATTGTAGCAAATGAAGTTAAGAATCAAGGGGTCGCTCTGGCAGATGACGATATAATAGAGAAGATTCTAATGACCTTACCAGAAAGTTACAGTGATAAGGTCTCAATCATTGAGGAAGTGTATGATCCTAAGAAGTTTACTAAAGAATGGCTATTTGGCACCTTGACTGCATTTGAGATGAGGAAGTTTGGAAAGGAAAAGGAGAAGACAAAATCAGACTTTAAAGCAACAAAGATAGAAGATGATCCAGATAATGATGGTTTAGATGAGTTGGAAGCAAACTTTACAAGGAAGTTGAAGAAAGGTACCAATAAGTACAAAGGTATGTTACCTTTTAAATGTTTCAGTTGTGAAAATATTGCCCTCTATGCTTCAAGATGTCCAAATAGAGTTGTACAAAAGAAGAATAGAGGCAATAAAGACAAAAAGGACAAGATGTTCAAGAAATTGTATTATGTTAGAGAAGATGCTAGAATTTCTAATGATGAATATGATTTTGAGGGTGATAATGATGAATGCTTGTTTCTAGCCTTAGAGAATAAATCAGTGTCTACTAACTCTATAAGAGGTGCAAGGGAAAGTTGTTCGGAGAACAAGAAAGAAGAGATGGAAGGTACTTTGGTTACTGCCTTTCATGCTAGAAAGGATGAAGACTACTAGGTGATTGATAGTGGTTTCTCTAATCACATGACTCGAGATAAAAGTAATTTCACTAAACTTGAAAAGTATGATGGTGGATTAGTCATATTTGGATATGATTCTAGTGCAAAGAGTGTTGGAAAATGAACAATTAGTTTTGATGGAAAACACAGTATTGATGATGTCTATTATGTTAAGGGCTTAAGGCATAATATTTTGAGTGTTGGACAAATGTGTAGCAAAGGATTCAAGTTTGATTTTTAGGATAACACTTGTGAGATCAGAAAAGGGTTCGAAACTATGATGGCTACAAGAAGAAGAACATATGGAAATATTTATCATCTTAAGGGTGTCAAAGGTTAGTGTCTTGTATCTCAAGATAATGAATGTTGGATATGGCATCGAAGGATGAGACATGTAAACTTTGACAATATGATCAAGATTTGTACAAAAGAAGTTGTCTAGGAACTACCTAAAATCACAAAGCCTAACAACATTGTTTGCATAAGCTATCAATTGGGAAAACAAACAAGATGTGGGTATGTGCAGGATCATGATGGGCCAAAAAGTGGCAATATGACATGTAGGGTATGTGGCTGACGACTTTTTTTTACCCAAAATTGATGAAATGAAAAGGGTTTTTAAAGGATATTCTCAATTTTCCACCAATATAAATTATGTTTTACTTTGAATTTAATAAATAATTATTATTCATTTTTTATTTGAATTATGACTAAAGTCCTAATTGATAGGCTGATTGAAAAACATCTATAACTTTCAAACGATATCACATTTTTTGAATCTAAAACATGCATCACATTCTATGCTTTACATAATATAGAATTAAAAAAATGAATTTCATGAAGTTTTGACCAAGTTGAGCTGGTCACACATACGAGATTTTATATTTTTTAAAAGTTAAAAAAATTCAAAATTAATTATTTACTTGGAAAAAATTACAAAAAAATAGGCATCACATCGAGACATGAGTCATCTACTTATATCTAAAATCTTATAAAAAAATATTATCATTTTAATGTGGTTAGGGTGGTTAGACAGACACCTACTTCTTATTTTTCCCTGAAATTTAAGTACTACTGCATTGAAATTTCAAATTTTCACCAAATATATATATATTTTTAAATAAACCTAGTATTTTAGAAACTAGATTCAATTTGCTACTAATTCTATTTTTACATATTTTTGAAATAATATAGAAAAATTATTCAAATTTTTACATCAAGTTGTCTAACTTTGATTTTTTTGAATTTTATCACCACTTAAGGGCCTATTTTTTCCATGATGATCCTACACATACCCATTATACTTTTAAAAGAAAAGATAAATCATCTATCAGAATGCTAGAATTGGTTCATACCATCCTCTGTGGTCCTACAAGAACAAGAAGTCTTAATGGTGATAGGTATTTTATGCTTTTAATTGATGATTATTCTAGAATGACATGGGTTACTTTTGTTAGGGAGAAAGGTCAAAATTTGGATAGATTCAAAGTGTTCAAGGTTATGGTAGAGAATGAAGTGAACCTAAAAATCAAATGTTTAAGGTCTAACAGAGGTGGAGAATTCACCTCTAGTGAGTTTAATACATTTTGTGAAGAGCATGGTATAAAGAGACATTTTTTTGCTCCTAGAACTTCTCAGCAAAATGCAGTTATTGAGAGGAAGAACCAAACTATACAAGAGGATGTGCAAGGACAATGATGAAAGAGAAAAATGTATCCAATGTATAATGGAGAGAGGTAATTCACACCTCTGTTTATATTCTTAACAGAGTTTAGATCAAAATTAACAACACAAAGATCCCTTATGAGCTGTGGACTAGCAAGATTCCTACTCTGAATTAATTGAAGGTGTTGGAAGCAAATGTTACATTAAAAGATATGATGAGAACCTTGGAAAGTTTTATGCTAGATGTGATGAAGTTATTTTCCTTGGATAATCAATTAATAGAAAAGCTTATAGATGCTTCAATAAAAGATTGAGAAAGATTGTTGAGAGTACAAATGCGAAAGTTGATGAAGACATGAATAGATCAATTGAAATAAATGAATTTGAATTGGATGATCCTATCTGTGGAAATGTGGGTATGTGCAGGATCATGATGGCCAAAAAGTGGCGATATGATGAGTATGTGTAGGGTGTGGCTGACGACTTTTTTTCTACCCAAAATTGATGAGCAAAAAGGGTTTTTAAAGGAGATTCTTAGCTTTCCACCAATATAAATTATGATTTACTTTGAATTTAATAATTAATTATTATTCATTTTCTATTTGAATTATGACTAAAGTCCTGATTAACAGGCTGATTGAAAAAATCTATAGCTTTCAAATGGTATCACATTTTTTGAATCTGAAATATGCATCACATTCTATGCTTCACATACTATAGGATAAAAAAATATGAATTTAATGAATTTTTGACCAAGTTAAGGTGGTTAGACATACGAGTTTTTTATATTTTTTAAAAGTTCTGATAAAAAATTTATAATTATTTATTTACATGGAAAAAAATTACAAAAAAGTATGGATCGCATCAAGAAATGAGTCCTCTACTTATATCTAAAATCTTATAAAAAAAAGTCATTTTATTGTGGTTAGCATGGTTAGATAGACACCTACTTATTTTTCCCTGAAATTTAAGTACTACTGCATTGAAATTTCAAATTTTTACCAAATAGGTTTTTTTTAAAAATAAACCTAGTAGTTTAGAAACTACATTCAATTTGATACACATTATTTTCTTACATATTTTTGAAATAATATAGATAACTTATTCAAATTTTTACATCAAGTTTCCTAACTTTGATTTTTCTAAATTTTTCTACCACTTAAGGGCTTGTTTTTTCCATGATGATCCTACACATACCCAAGTACCAGAAGAGAACAAGGAGGAAGAAGAAGAATAGATTGAATAAGAAGAAGCTTTGAAACCTACTCCTAAGACCCTAAAATATGTACAAAAGAACCATCATAAAGAACAAATAATTGGAGATAAAAGTGAAGGTGTAAGGACAAGAAGTAAAGTGGTGGCAACTGAGGTAAGTCTATGTTTACTTTCCAAGATAGATCCTAAGTCTATGTGTGAAGCATGCAAAGATGAGAATTGGGTTAGAGCAATGAAAGACAAGTTGCAACACGTAAAGAATAATCAAACATGGGAATTGGTTCCTTTATCAGTAAACAAGAAAGCAATTGGTACAAAAGTGGGTGTTCAGGAATAAGCTAAATGAGAATGGTGAAGTAGTAAAAGACAAGGAGAGACTTGTATGCAAAGGTTATTCACAGGTTGAATGAATAGACTTTGAGGAGACATTTTCCCCGGTGGCAAGAATGGAGGCTATTCAGATGTTCTTAGCATTTTTTGCTCATAAAGATTTCAAGTTATATTAGATGGATGTCAAGTATGTATTCCTAAATGGAGAACTGGAAGAAGAAGTGTACATGGAACAACCAGAAGGATTTTAGTTATCAAATAAATTGAACATGGTCTTTAAGTTGAAAAAAGACATTGTATGAACTGAAATAGGCTCTTAGAGCATGATATGCAAGATTGGATAGATATTTGACACATCAAAGATTTAAGAAAGGCTCCGTAGAGAGTAATCTTTATTTCAAGGTTGAAGGAAACAAAATGTTGACAGTGGTTGTGTATGTTGATGATATTATCTTTGGAGGAAATGAAGGTATGTGCAAAAGGTTTGCAAAGGAGATGCAAAATAGTTTGAAATGTCTATGATTGGTGAGCTGAATTTCATTCTAGGACTTCAAGTGAATCAAACTAATAAGGGAATATTCATTTCATAATCAAAGTATGTTAAATAGTTGTTGAATAATTTTGGGATAGATGATTCCAAACCAATCTGTACTCCTATGGTGACCAGATGCAAACTAATTAAGAATGATGAAGCTCCTAAAGTTTATCAGAGCATGTTAGTATGTTTTGTTGCCAAATTTCAAGCAGGGCCTAAGGAAGCACATGTTACAACTATGAAGAGGATATTCAGATATCTAAAAGACACTCCAGATTATGGCCTATGGTATCCCAAGGATACTAATTTCACTTTAAGTGCTTACACTGATGCAGATTGGGTTGGTTGTGTCGATGACCAGAAGAGTAAAAGTGGTGGTGCATTCTTTCTTGGAGGAATATTGGTTTCATAGCTAAGTAAGAAAAAATATTTTGTTTCTTTATCTAGTATAGAGGTTGAGTACATTGCGGTAGCATCTTGTTGCACACATGTGTTATGGATGATGCAAAATTTGAGGGATATAGGAGTGATATGTGATGAGACTATCCCTATATTCTATGATAATACAAGTGCTATAAACATTTCAAAGAATCTAGTAATGCATTCAAGGACAAAAAAAATATCTATCAGATATCATTTCTTGAGAGAAAAATTATTGGAGAATGAGGTCAGATTGGAGTATGTGCCTACACAGGATCAAATTACAGATATATTTACTAAGGTTGTTCCAAAGGATACTTTTGATCACCTCAGGGAGAAGTTGGGGGCTACTGCCCCTCCTTCCTTGAATTAGGTGCACATGGAGGTGCATTAGTCTGATAGATCTACAAATTCTTCATTTGTCTAGACTAATGACTGAGGTCTACTCCTCAGTGGGAGTAGGAAGTATCCTTGTAGTATTTAATGGGTGCACTCCTAAGGGGAAATGATCAAAACTACAAATGGCTGAAGAATTATGAAAATATTTTATCATTTTCCATTGATGTTAAAGGGGGAGAGAAAGTCATGTGAAAAATAGTGAAAGAAAAATAGAGAGAATATTGCAAGGAAAAGAGTGTGCAGGAAAAGTTGTGTAGGTTTCCTAATCTTAAAAAAAAGGAGAGTGAAGGAATGGAATGGATGTTGTCTTTGATTTTTTTTCACATCATGTGTTGCCATCAATGACGAAGGGGGAGATTTTTGCAAGTATGAATGAATATGGTTGTGTTGTCACTAATGTTGTCATTGATTTCAACACAATATAGGTTGTTAAAGAGAAAGGAATCAAGTGATTGCAAATTGTGCATGTATATTTGAGATAATGTAAAGATGTTGTGAGTACATGCAGCTATCTTTATGGTGTTGTAGGTGTGCTAACTTAATGAGTTGCCAAGTGCTTTTAAGAAATAGTGAGGTCAAAATTGTGTGTTTAGAATGAGCTCCAGTTTGTGCTCTGCATTTCTTCTATGTTGATCCTATGCTTGTGCGGATATGAAGTGTTGTTTATGGACATCATTGGGTGATATACCGTAGATTGTAGCTGTTGGTTTGATGGAGAGTGAAAGTTGTGTTCACTGGTGTGTGAACTAGTCTAGCAGAGTTTGTTTGTGGATAGGGAGAAATGTTTTTGTTCCACAGTCCTCCGTTGGTTTGTTGTTGGTCTTACAAATTTGGTAGAATGCTTGTATTGATGTTATCTATGTTCTATCAAATACGTTCATGGTTTGCTACTTTAGAAGATGAGTTTTAGAGTTCCTATGTGTGTCTATATAGTTTGGATGGATTGATGGATAATATTCTATGTATGAAATTTTTTGCATTCATTACAGATGAGTCTAATGGTATCCAAGATGTGTTCCAATGTATGATGAAGTTTGTTATGTGGTACACATGTTATCTTCTTGTTGAGGAAGCATGTACTTCAAATTTCACTTATGTTTTCATTAGGTTTGGTTGACTTGGTGTCTAGACCTCATGTGAAGATAAGTATCAATTAAGGAAGTGTGTGATTGATTCGAGATGTTTCTTTGGGTCTTGGTTAAGTGTTGGTTTGGTTTGCTATAATTCTCTTCCATCGCGGGAATGTTGAGTTTCTGACTTAATTTGAATTTGTAAAATGAAGAATGTGTAGCTGACCTTGGAGAAAGTTTCTAAGGTTGAAGATGGTATAAATACAAGTTGAGATGTTATGGATTAATGTATCAAATATGCCAAAAGTGTGAAAAGAAAGAGTGTACAAAAGGGAATTGAGGCAAAAGTACTTTAATGTGTTAGATTCCTGAAAGTAGTGAGCTGACAGTATTTTCAATCTTCTACTCAAGGCTTCAGATGTGTGTATTTTGTTATGGTTATTTTTTCTATTATCCTTTGTATCTATAGGCAGTGAGCCTTGTATCCAAATAGTGAATCCTATCTTGGGTAGTGAGCCCTTTGGCAGTTAGCCTCCTTTTATTTAGTTTTACAATTTCTTTATATTGTGAGTTAATCCTCACTGTGGTTTTTCCCTTATTGGGTTTTCCACATTAGTCTAGATTTCATTGTGTTGATATTGCTTTATGTTATTTGCATTTCATGTTCATACTTAATAATAGATAAAGTGGATGTGAAGTTGATAAGTGTTTGTGATTTGTGATTGAGTTTGGTGAAAACTAATTCACCCCCCTCTCAGTTGTCTTGTGCATTTCAACACTTTGTAGGTAGTGTGGAGTATGACTAATGTGGACTATGAAATGTTGTTTTCATCTATATTTGTAAGCTATGTTTAAGAATTGCTTCGTTAAATAGAAAACTATAGCATGTCTTACTCTAGTTGGTGTTAATAACAAGTCAAATTTTTAAGGGTATTATTTCTAAATTTTAGATACAAGTAATATAATGTGATATGTTTATGAATGTAAAAATGATACTTTAAAGTGTTAAATAGTTGATTATAAATTTCAATTGAACTTAACATTTCAATAGTATTTTTCAATGTTTTCTTAGTAATTTAAGATTATCGATACTTGCATGTTTGTATTTATTCATTTCAAGATATTTGGTGGATGATGTTATATGATAATGACTATTTTCCATAAAATTGGATTGGGAGTGACTTATAAATATTGAATTTGATAAACTAGACTATGTCATGTGATGTAATCCACAAATAGAGATGCACTATATGGCATAGTATGGGAAAATAAGGGACCTAAAGAAATAAATTAATCTTGCCTATGGTAGTGGATAGGGAGATTCACCTAGTAGGTTCAAGAATGGGGTCAATTTCTACTCCAAACATAATGAATTGATCTTTAACAGTGCTCTATATTTATAATAGGCATTCAAAGTTGTGTATGAAAAAGGTGTAAAAATACAAAGTGCACACATTTATTCCTTACAACTTTCCCTCACTTTTTTAGCATGTGAATCTACATTTAATTCATGCATTTTAATGTAAAATACATAGTAAAAAAAATAGAAAAGTATGTTAGAATATGGGGTTAGATATTGACCAACACCTTAATAACTTAACATATGTGTAAAACCATGTTGACCTTTTCATGGTGCATAAAATCATTACTTTTCATTATAATAAAAGCATTAGTGCGGGTATGTGCAGGATCATCATGGAAAAAATAGGCCCTTAAGTGGCAAAAAATTTAGAAAAATTAATGTTAGGCAACTTGACATAAAAATTTGAATAACTTATCTATATTATTTCAAAAATATGTAATAGAAATATCCATAGAAAATTAAATTTAGTTTCTAAACTACTAGGTTTATTTAAAAAAAAAAATCTATTTGGTGAAAATTTGAAATTTTAATGCAGTAGTACTTAAATTTCAGGGAAAAAATAAGAAGTAGGTGTTTGTCTGACCACCCTAACCATAATAAAATGATAATATTTTTTATAATATTTTATATATAAGTAGAGGTCTCATGTCCAGATGTGATGCATATTTTTTTGTAATTTTTCCCAAGTAAATAATTAATTATGATTTTTTATTACAACTTTTAAAAATATAAAACTCATATGTCGACCACCTTAACTTGGTCAAAACTTCATGAAATTCATTTTTTTTTTAATCCTATAGTATGTGAAGCAGAATGTGCATGTTTTGATTCAAAAAATGTGATACCATTTTAAGCTATGTTTTTCAATCAACCTATCAATCAGACTTTAGTGTAATTCAAATAGAAAATGAATAATATTTATTTATTAAATTCAAATTAAAGCATAATTTATATTGGTGGAAAGTTGAGAATCTCCTCTAAAAACCCTTTTTGTTTCATCAATTTTGGGTAAAAAAAAGGTTGTCAGCCACATACCCTACAAATACCCATAATATTGCCACTTTTTGGCCCATCGTGATTCTACACATACCCATGCATAAAATTTAATTAGAACTCATCATTGTAATAAATATGTAAACATGATGCTAGGAATAAGGTGTCTCAACCTTTGATATCCTAAAATTGATTATTTAATGTTTTAATATTAAAATTATATTTGATAATTATGCCATGTTGCATCATGAGTTACAACATGCAATTGCAATTTCTGGGGAGGAGTTAAGTTTGAAGTTACCATTTATAGGTGTATTTGTGCTTGAAGGATTTTTGTATTCCATATTAAGTTTGCATGGAATTTAAGCACTTTGGAGGTGCATTTATATTTTGGTAGGTGCAAGTTTTTCATGTGTAGGTTTAGTGACAATTGATAGTTGAAATATTGTATGTATTGAGATGTGGAAACTTACCATTATGCCTGTGTAGTGCTTTTGGCACATTCCATTTTACATCTTCATCCTTGGGTGTTGGATTTTAGAAATATCTAATTAATGGATTATAAGCTCGTATATATTGAGCACTTGTATTTTGGAGTTGTAGAATTCTTTTTGTTGATGTACCATTATGTTATTGAAATTACTCTAGAATCAAGAAGTGTGAAGACTCCTACAAGAGCATTGTTATCACCTAAGTATACAACTCTACTAAGTTGTAGAAATTAGCTTACTGGTGAAACATGGGATAACTCCCCTGATTGTGGGCTCAAGATGTGGGAGTTAACATCCAAAGTGAGCTAGTTCTCTTGGAACTATCACCTAAACTAAACCACCTACTGTTTCTTGCAAAGGAAAGAGATAGGAATTACATAAAAATGAAAACCTACAATCCTAAGGTGATACACCAAATGATTGTAACTTGCACTGTTGTTTTAGCACACATTTTTCCAAATTCCCTAATATTCACACAACCCAACTGTTTAACATGCTCATGCATAAGTATTTCATAAGAAAATTGAAATCTTTACAATTTTTTAAAAGGAAACTAGGTATGTTTTCATAAATAAAGAATATGAACCTTAGTAACGTAACTTATGACCTATATGAGACATGTTATTTTTCCTAAAGGTGTTGGAATGAGACAATATATTAGAGGATTTGCACAAAAAAACTACATAAATATACATCGATCATTCATATACACAATAAAATAGCTATTGAGAAGGAAAGATCACTTAATTTTATTAAAAAAAAGTATCCTTACAACTATATACAAGTATAAAAATGAGCTTCATTTATTGCTCCTATTAGAAAGAACTTTGAAACAAATTATAATATAGTAGATGAGAATAGCTAGAACTCAATTTCTGAGTTACATTACATCACATGACCTGAAAGAACCTTTTACAAGTTACAATGCTTTGCAAAAAATGCAAGAACTGACTGAATCTAATATTAGGTGTACTCTTATGCTACCTCAATAGTTTCTTATCATTTAGGAACATGTTTTGAGAAAATATGGCAGGTGTTTGCATTAGTTGCTGATTCAAAACCTTCCTTAGGAATTGGAAAAACTACTTCTCCTTGCTAAACTGCTAAAAACCCCTAGGTGGCATTGAAAAAAAAGTTGAGTGATTGACTTTTCAACTTCATCTTCCTTGAATACTCCAACTGCTATCTTAGGTGGAAATGACTAATTAAAAGCTCCCAAATTATTTCCTGAATGCTTGGAATTGATGTCTCCATTCCATGATGACCATAAACTTTCTCAAAACTATCCCAACATGAAAATAGGACATGTGTTTTTATACGAGCTTGAAAAGAAACAAGTCTTCTTGAAGGAGTGGGATAAGGCTACTCCTATGTTTAGGCTTTAATACACTTTCAAATATTCTTTTATGACTCTAACCAATCACATTGTCCTACATCTTTTGTGTTGCATACTTGGTTGACAAGATTAGCATGCATTGATTTCTAGGGTTTACTGTCACATTTTTTTTAGGTAAAGTTGCTATGTATTACTATCCTTCATTTTTAGTTGTGTTATTTAGCCAATAGGCTATATTTTGTGCTAGCCTCCAAATGGGAAGTTGTCTCACACTAGAAAGTTCTCACGCTAGAAAAAAAGTTGACAAATTTGATTTAATTTGCATTCCTGAAAACAATTTGACTCACATTTATTTTTTCATATCTCCAAATCAAATTGGATTTCCATTGCACAAGTGAAATATTTTTGAGACCTAAACCCCAATATTTTCAAATAAACTTTTCATTTACTATTAATAGATTGTAGCAGTGGATGTAGGGAGATTGTTTTTGGTTCATCTCATTTTAAAATATTTTTCTATACTAGGGCTTCATAAAATTTTCCTACAAATTCTATCCATATTTTTCTCAATGAAATCGTTGACAACATGACATGATTTGTGAAAAGTCTTGAGGTAAGTCACTCACCATGGCCCAGGAGTGAGCTTTATTCTTGGAATTTGCACATGACCATTATCAATTTTTTTTGTGTTTCAAACCCAAATGGTTACCTCTGGTGGACACCTTTGAAGAAGTATTGGAGTCCATCTTGAACATGAACTATAAGGAAGCCTTCCTTTGCTCTAGGGAAGCCACCAATAGAGTTGTCAAAGGTGGCAAGGGCCGCATTATAAACATAACCTGCACTATGGAGGCATCCCCACTTGAATAGATGGGCGAGGTGATTGGTGTGGCTTCCGTCATGGAATTCTTGGGTTTTGGGTGGTTTTTCATGTAGACCCATTATCTAGAAGATGTAGGATTTTGTTTCTTCATGATGAAGTTTCTACTTTTGAGTTTTGAGTGGTATTCGTAGGGTGCTCTATAAACAAGTATTCTTTAGATTTGATTCCTACTCACTCGAGGTTGGTTGGTATTACCCTTGCCTCCTTTGTTGGTTTTGTTCTATATAACCAATCCATGTGGCCACTAATTGATATCTATTTGATATTGCTTAACTTATAAGCTATTTAAGCCAGTGGCATTATGGAAATCAATCATCTCAACCAACTTGTTATATTTTTAAGTTGATTTATCTAGTAGTGGCGAGGTGCCCTATACATGGGAAATATTTTGATTTGGCTCTTACTCCCTGTAGCTTGTTGGTTCTTACCTCAGCCTTCTTTGATGGTTTTTTTCTATATAGCCAATCGATATGCCCTATGGAGCTTGTGGTTGTCACCTATATGATCTAGCTTAATTGAAAATCTATTGATTCTAGAGGCATCTTGCATGTTGATCATCTCAACCAAATTTATTGGTTTTAATTGTCTTAAATCTACTCACATCTTGCACTTAAATCATCTCAACCAACTTTGTTGGTTTTCTTTTAAGTTGATTTATATGGTAATGGTAGTGTATTCTATAAATGGGAAAAATTTAGATTTGGATCTTACTGTGTGCAACAGCTTATCAATGTTGGTTTTGTTTTGTATAAATAATCTGGCTAGCTTCCCAAGATTGTGATTGTCATATATGTGATATTGTTTAATTTAAAAGTTGTTAAATCTTGTATCATCTTCTTTGTTTTATTTAACTTTGTAAGTCAATATATATGGTAGTGGTAGTGTAGTCTATAAATGGAAAAAATTTGGGAAGGTTTAGATTTTATTCTAATTGTGCATCTTAGCCTCTTTTATTGGGTTTTTTTAGAGTTGTAAGAAACTTCACCTCCCCTACCCAAATATGAGACTACTCTATCAGCTAATTTCTTGATAATTAATACATTTCATGAGCTAGACAAGCCAATAATAGAGACACTCCATTCCAAGATTCCTATGTACAACATAGGTCCTTTTTTAATTTCCCTAGAAGAGGAAACACATGGATTATCTAATATGATTATTGTGAATATATTTGCTGAAGAAATATGTTGTGTAAAATTTGTTTATGATTTGGGTGCCTCAAATACAAGTGCTCTCCCATCCTTTTATGGGACATTTTTTAACTCAAAATAGATGGAACTCCACAATAGAAAGAATATGTGTAGGTGTTCCCATGATTTCATGGACCTTTTATGTAGTGCAACACATTAATAGGACTTATGTGTGCCCAGTTTCGAAAATTGGTATTTCAATGAATGTTGATGTGAAAAGAAGAGAGGTGGAAGAGACGGTAAGAAGATTGATGAAAGGGAAGGAAGGGGAAGAAATGAGGAGGAGGACTAGTGAGTTGAGATATGCTTCCATTAGAGAATTCAAGAAAGGAGGATCTTCTTACAATAATTTAGAGAAGTTATTAGTAGAGATGGAAGGAAGAAAGAAGTTCTGGTTGATTTTATAGTACCCTTCTTAACTATTATGCATTGATTGTATACCAGTTGGAAAAAGGAACAAATTTAAATTATAAGTATTATATGTACATTTGATTCAATCATAAACAATTTGATCATACTTACATGCTGTTGGGTGAAGTATTCTCATTGCTCATGTGTACTAGCTTGTTGAATCCACTAACTTGAAGTGCACTATGTTATACTTGCTTCCTTTTGTATTTGGAATTTATACATTTTTCAAAAAGTTCTAAGGATAGCTAAACACTCACTTGATTAGAATTTTTAGGATTCTTGAGGGATCCTCAAAATTGAAGGGTGGTGCAATCAAGCTTGAAGGGCGTTGCTAGGAAATCCAATCTCATAGCCAACACACACACACACAAAAAGATTAAACGAATGAAATAGGAGAACAAATATTTGCTTTATTACTAGGGAGAGGTTACAAATTACATGCCACTATATGGGCTACTTATTACATGCATCTATTAAATTTTTCAGATTTGAGTTCACCATCTATTCTTCACTATATGTTATCCTAAACTCCTACTATCTACCTTGTATTCCTTCCACGTTTATATCTCCATCTAGTTCTCCAAGTCGGCCTTGAAACTTCCCACTCCTCATGTCGTAGTATCACAATTTTTTTACTTCATTATTAATAGCTTAACCAAGTTGGACAATAGATAGGTATTCCACAACAACGATGTGCAATATATCCAATATCAGTCTACCAAGTGTTGTAACCTCACTCACCAACCACCACGTTAACCATCATCATTCATCACTTCCATTGAAATATGACCAATAATCTAGAAAATTTCACTTTGATGTCCCCATGTCACCTCGATAAGCTCAATTGGATCATTTTTGGAATGTCGAAGAGACATGAGAGATCATCACACCAACACCACCATGTCACATCGACATCGATACCACCACACAGTTGATGAGACACACCAAGTCAAAGAGACTTAGGAGTATCTCCATAAGGTACTCGTAAGGTCACCTTGACGTGATGGTCAACTAAATCCACAGATATAGGAATGTCAAATAGACATTAATGAATGTCCTGCCAACAAGTGTGACTCACATTGACAACAAAAGGGGAGGTCCTCATGCTGATGAAACCCAAATCACTAAGTCACTGAAGATCAAAACTGAAGAACCTCTAGTTAGGGGTTGTGGAGTTATAAAAAATTGTGACTTGTTGACAAATATCTATCAGGCCCGCCAATGTAACTCCATCATTGTGTCACTAAATCGGGCGGTCATGGAACTTGTGAACCACACATCATTGGTTAGGAAAAATCAGAAGCCCATGACTCCTCATGACCTTGGCCATTATTTGAAAAAAAACAAAACACATAATTTTTATGATGCAAGATTTCTCTTTTCCCTAGATTCTCTTGTATCAGACACCTGGGGTAGGAGAAATGTTTCATGGGTGGAGACTTAGGAACATTTGGGCTAGTCTAGAACCAACAGTCCAAATTGAGCTAGCTCATTTTCCTTCAAACAAGATGCTTCCTCTATTGATTTTCCCTTCCAGTGAATCAGGTACTCTGGATACTCTTTACCATGTGTTTTCTTTACAACCCTAGAATCAATAATTGCATTTGCTTCTTTAATTTGCTTCTTTGGTAGCTGGTTTACCCTATTTGTATTAACAAGCGAATGTGATTGAGTAATTATTTCTCCATCAAAGTGTTTGTACAGATCACTGATGTTAAAGATAGGTGATATATCTACACTCTTTGGAAGTTCAACTTCATAAGCATTGGCTAAAAAATTATGTAGGATCCAACAAGGACCTATTTTCTTCCATTTTAACTTACTATAGGTTCCCTCTGGAAACCTTTCCTTTCTTAAATGAACCCACACGAGTTCTCCAATATGAAATTCCTGCTCTCTTCTATGATGGTCAATAGACTCTTATACTTAGTTGTACTCTTTTCCAACTTTTCTTTCACTTCTTTATGCAAATCTTTGAGATATCATGCAAAATCCTCCACCATAGCACTTGTTTTCACAAGGTCTACACTATCTCTAAGTTCATCTATGCCCCTAGGGCTAAAACCATAAACCATATTGAATGGAATTTTCCCAATACTCATGTTAACTAAATTATTATAGGAAACTTTGTCTATGACAACAAGTCCCACTATTTTGTTTTGTCTCTAATCAAACATCGAAGAAGATTACCTAAAATTCTATTCACAACCTCAATCTTTCCATCTATTTGTAGATGGTAGGATGTGTTGGAATCATGTGCCTCAATCTCACAAGTTGAAACCTCTTGTGAGCAATTTCAGTGAGACTGTGGAGATGTCTGGCCGACTTACTAGTTGATCCTGACTGTCACTGTGACTTTTGGAATGTCTTGGCGATCGACATAATCGACAACCCTCGGTGTACCCTTGGACAGTTGGGATGATGTCTCGGCGACGGTAGAAATTTGGGCCGATATCAGCATAACCTTTGGTCTATTTGGCTGATGGAGGAATCAATGTGACTTTCCTCTGTTGAAATGAGTCTTAGCGATGGGAGATGTCTAGCCAACAGGATAGTCCAACAGGTCTACTTTCGGTGTGACATGGTGTGTTCGGTGTAACCCTCTGTCGAGTGGGTTGGTCTCACCGACGATTATACACTATGAGTCTTTAGAGTGTCACAAAGGGTTCAGTGAGAACTCTTTCTGAAGGCTGGCTCTCTCGTTGATGGTTGTCAGACTTCAGTGTAACACATAAGGCTTCGATATGAAGTCTTGGCGAATGTGGAAAGTCTCGCCGATAGCACGTGGGTTCATCGGTTCGGTGTGACTCTTGGCGAACAGTGGTTTCGAGATAATATGGAAGACTTAATAAGAAGTCTTGCCAAAGGTTGATTCTCTCACCGATAGTGGAACACATCGGTATGACTTGAAGGCTTCGGTATGAAGTATTGGCGACAACGGTGAGTCTAGCCGACAAAGCTACATGTGGTCGAGTGTTTTCGGTGAGACTCCTAGAGAATCGAGTCATCAGAGAAACACATAAGGCTTTGGTATGAAGTCTTGGCGAAAGTGGTATGTTTGGCTGACAAGATAGACTCGGGGTGACTTGGAACCTGCAGGGTAATGTCTTGGTGAAGAGCGATTGTCTTGTCGATGGGAAACCTGATGTCGGTATGACTCTTGGCGACTGCTCGGTGTTCGATATAACATAAAGGCTCGGTATGATCTCTCAGCAAAGGTGGTAAGTCTTTCTGACTATTGGACATTTCAGAGTGACCTTTGAACATCGATATGATGCTCATTGAATGGTGATTGTCTCGCTGATGAGAATGTTGAGGTCGATGTGACTTGAAGACTTCGGTTTAATGTCTGGGAGAAGAGCAATTGTCTTGTCGACTGATGAACTCTTCAGAATACCTTGTGATCTTCGGTGTGAGGTCTTGGCGACATGACAAAGTCTTAGTGATAGCTCTCTGGACTCAATGTAACCTCTTGCCGATAGGGACGACTCTTGGCGATGTGTAAATGGGTCTTGTGGCATCGAGGAGACACTTCTTGTGTCTCACCAACATACGACACAAGTTGATTGATGTTGACTGAGTGAACACTATCTGACGTGGTGCGATTTGGACCAATCCAAGAAAGAAAAATGTGAACCATTTGTTGTGAAATTGTTGTGACCATTTCTATGTGGAAAAGGAAAACTCTACATGAGAAAGTGGAAACATCTATGACGATAATGATGTTGAGTTGGAGATTGTTGTCTAATAGTTGAAAACGAACGGATTCATAGAGCCTGATGAGAACAAATGTATATAGGTATGCATTGGATGTTCTGAAGGGTGTGAAGAGCCGATGAAATGTGAAGGCCAAGAGGCTAGCTAGATGTCTGAGGGCCTTGAGGCCTAAACAGAGGAGAAGAGAGAGCTCCTGATCATGAAGCATGTTTTTGATTTCTCTTTTGTTTATCTACACTATATATGTGATGGTATTGTAACAGTGCAAAGATAGTTTAGTTTGAGAGGGTGATCAGAAACTGTATAGGGAGATCTGTTGCTACCAGTTGTATCTAGAATGAACAAGATGTAATCTCTAAAAGGCTAAGAGCCTGAAATTGTATTGTAACTTTTTGTTGCTGAATAATACAATGGCTCAAACTTTGGAGTGTGGTGTTTTTCTACCCGAAAGGGTTTTCCCCACGTAAAATCTTTGTGTTCTATTTTTTGTAGTATCTGTCATCTGTGTTGTTGCTTGTTGTTGAATTTACATGTGTTTTTCTTAGAAGGATTAATGTGGGAAATAACTATCTATTTCCACTTTAGGACATAGTAGTACATGTCTTTGAGGCAACCTAATTGAAATGAAAGTTACCGAAGGCACTACTATTTGGAGTTTCTATGAGATACACTCCATTGATTTCCTTATAAGTGGTATCAGTGCCTTCTTTTGGTCATTGGTTTTGGATATTTCTCCTATGAAGATTTCTTAGCTTGAATAGGTTGGAAGAAATCTAGAGGAATGGACTAATGTATTGATTCTTTGATGAGTGGAAGCCTTGTGGTATTCTAAGACAACATGCAGCTTGAAGGATGGTGGAGATGGAAAGTTGATCATGTTATGACTTGTATCTTCTGGTTGGTAGCGGTATAATCTTTGTGTATGGGGTGGATTTCTATGCTTCATGGTTGTGTAGTAGTAAAGCTTTCATATTGGGTGTTTGTGTGATAGGCTCCTAGGTAATATGGAGAAGTCTAGGTTGTTTCTCAACCATGGAAGAGAGTGCTTATGCTAAGTGGTGGTTCCTAGTGTTGGAAGGTATTATTTCCTATTAACCTTAAATGCTTGAAGGCTATGGAGTTAATTATTAGATGATTTGCAAGCTTCTGAAATAGCCTTTCTCTCTTTCTTGGATGCATGTACATGTTGGTGGTTCTAGAGTTGGTCTAAAAGGGGCCTGGATGGACTCCTGAACTATTGTTCTCCTTCTAAGGATGTTTTGTACTTGCATGGCTCTGTGGTTTTGTAGGTTTTACACAGTTAAGCAAAACTTGTGATCATATGTATTTGCTATTAAGCTATTGTCTAGACATTAGCCTTTTGGAGTGTTACTGGATGAGATAGTTGTAGATCTGCATGCATGCTTGGTGCATGGCTTAAGGAGGTGTGTTTTCTTCTCTACATGGGAGTGTTGGTACGTGATTTTTTACTCAACATTCTTGTGGTGGTGCTTGAGGGTTCCTTGATTATGGTGCTCGTTGTGGACATGATTAGAAAATTAGATTTGGCATAATCTGGTGTTTGAGTCATGTTGTCTACGTAGTGTTTCTCTTTGATATCTTAGTGTTACAGTTTCCAATACGATAACGGATTTGCATGTTCGATGATTGTGATCTACAAGTTATGTGGTTGACGGATTAGCTACCCATTGGATGTAGTGAGATAACTTGAATGTGGACTGTCTTTATCCACGAGGATTGATTCATTGTTGGTGCAGACATATTAGTTGGCCTTGTCGTTGGTCACTTGTGCATTGGCGTGATTGCTTTGAGATGAAAGGATGGATATTCTTGAGTACCTGAACAGTCAGTTAAGGGAACCTGTAGTAGGTAGTCATGATGCTTGGAGATCTTGGGTGTCACTTTTTAGTGGGAGCTCTAGTAGTGACTGTGGATTCATCACATGGTGGTGAATGGTCTTCTTTAGTGTTGCAGAAGAGTTCTTTTGCTTTTGCATGGACATTATTTGAAGATGTGCAACATCTTGGAGCCATGGAGGATGCTTCAAGTCTTTGGGTAAGGTGTTGGTGGTGCTTGATAGGTGATGTTGGTTTTAAGTCTATTTGCTTTATGTCATGGTATACTCTTTCTTGTGCACTAGAGTTTTAGCATTGTGCATTGTACTTGAGACAATGGTGAGGTCACTTGAAGCATGGTATCTCCTATGGGGATGTGTAGACCATGGTGTCATGATAAGTTCCTGATTCAGATGATTGGAGCTTTGATAGTGATCTAGTAATTCTTTGTGTATTGAGTGCTTTGATTATTTGCTTGATACTTCGTGATAGTGTAGTAATGCAGTTGAAGTTTAGGATGAGATGATCGGTTGCTAGTACTCATGGATACATGAAGAATAAGGTGAGGCTATCTTTCTCTTGTGAGAGAAGTGTTGCTGCTCATTACTCATGTTGAAGTTTTTTAGCAGAAAGTCCAAGAAGCCTACACCTTGGTTGAACGTGAGTTCAATAAGAGACCTATGAGGAGATTGCTCTTGGATCAGTCATGATGGCTTGTATATCTTGAAGGAATATTCTCGTTCCCACTCTTGGTCTACTCAACAGTTTATCAGAAAGGTATTTGGCTCATTATAGTTTTCAAATGTGTTTTATGTTCACTTTCATGATATGGATCTTGAATTGTTGTTTAATGGTTCTGGAGGATTCATAGTGGAAGTTGTACAATTTTTTTTTTCTCCTTGTTAGTAATGAGAATTGGTAGGAGATGTTGTATGGGCTGATTTCCTAAAATGGGGAATCAAATAGTTTGATCTTCTTTAAGAAGGTTACATCCATGTTTTTTAAAGTTGGTTTTGTTAGAAACCCATGATCAGATTTGCAAACCAGAATAACCTTCCACAGAAGAGAAAATCGAAAAAATAGAGATTTGCATAAAAACATGCATTTTGATATATTCGAAAAGACCAATTAATTACAAGAGATTATTTGCTTTATAAAAGCAAAGATACCTAAACCTAATCTTATCTTGAGCAACAAGATAGCTCGATAAGATAAATATGAAAGCCTAAAACTTAGGGATTAAATATGCCTAAGTAAACTTATGCAAAGTGTAATTAATAATTAATTACACCAACACCCCCTGATAAGTGCAACTTAGGGAGAAACAAATTATTATGCAAATATGAGTCCCGACAACAAGGCCTGATGAGGTACTCATGTACAAATGCAAAGAGACAGAAACCCCCCTCAGTGAGATGAACTGCTACAAAGAATCATTGGAAGAACTCTGATGAAGCAACACTGGAACCCCAAATCCGGCAAGCAAAGAAAGATACTTCTATCTACAAGAAACCGAAACTGAATCAAAATAATGTGACAGCAGACCTCATGCCAAGGAACACTGGAAACTCACATACTAGAACAACCTTGGAATCTGTAAGCAACAGTAGATGAAAAAGATGAACCCATAATGATGACAAAATCTGGAAGCTGTCTCTCGAAGCCAATGCCAAACTGAAACTAAAACTATCCATAGGATGAGTACCATCAAGATTCTGGAATATTCACCATAAAAACATGGCCTTCAAATGGGAAAGATCTGAACCAATGAGGATCAAGAACCATAAAATCCCAATGTGAAGTGTGAACCAAAGCAAACCAACAATGTGTCTAGCTAAGCAAGAAATAAGCTAGAAGGAGACAACAAGAAACCAGACAAACTCATGCGAGTTGTCACCAAAAATGAAAGATGGATGCAAGAACCCCCTTAATGGAACTTTATCTCAGTTCATTTATTACAATAACTCAATGATTGTAAAAGGAGATAATGCAAAACATGCATAAACTACAGAGAAAATACAAACCTAGTGCATGAAAACAAAAATGAGTGCATGCACAAACCAATGTTCACATCTGCCTCCATGATGAAAAATCTTCAAGTTTGATTTCTAAAAAAATTGTTTATAATGAGTAGACAAAAACAGAAACCCAAAAATTTTTTGAAGCAAAAAATAAAACCCAGAAATTGTTTTTTGATCCAGCAAGCAGAAGATGAAAAAATATTTTTTTTAAACCTTTAGCCAGGTGAAAAAAATGACGCGCGATGGTTTTTGTGCAGCTATTTTCTTCAGATCTGTGAAAAAAAATAAAAAAACTGAAAGATACCTAGATCAGATTTCAAACCTGGCTACAAAACCTAGAAATCTTTTTTCCTACAACTGAGTGGAAGCTGGATTTATGAAGTAAAACTAAAAATGGCTCCAATAAAAAATGACTTTCATCAAACCTCAATCTTTTCCAATGCTCTGAATCGAATGGAAAAACTTGGTTTGATCCAAAACGCTACATAAATATACTCAAGGAGAAAAACCCTTGAGGGACCTCGAACGAATTCTGCAATGAATCTCTCCAGAAATCTGAGAAGGGGCTGCAAATCAAGGCTCTGATACCATGTTAGAAACCCATGATTAGATTTGCAAACCAGAATAACCTTCCACATAAGAGAAAATCGAAAAAATAGAGATTTGCATAAAAACATGCATTTTGATATATTCGAAAAGACCAATTAATTACAAGAGATTATTTGCTTTATAAAAGAAAAGATACCTAAACCTAATCTTATCTTGAGCAACAAGATAGCTCGATAAGATAAATATGAAAGCCTAAAACTTAGGGATTAAATATGCCTAATTAAACTTATGCAAAGTGTAATTAATAATTAATTACACCAACATGTTTGATCTTGGTGATTGACCGGATGGATGTTGTTAAGGTTTTTCTTTTGGGATGTAAAGAAGATCATTCTTGACACAATTGGCTATTAGAATTGTATGTAGGAGGATGCTCTACAGGAAGATGATGTGAAAAGTTTCTCTCTGCGGCTGTGAAGGTTTGTGGTGAGAGAAATGTTTCTTGTGGCAGGTTGTGCATATCATTGTGGATTTTTCCTTGGTACTACATGATTAAATTTTCTATGTGTTGTTCTTGGTAGACTTGTGATGTCTTTGGATTACTCAGATAGTGGGAGTTCTTGTTGTGTTTTGTCTTCTTTGACTAGTTGACACTTGGAGCTTGCATTCATTGTTGATGGGTTGGTTTTGGAGCAGCATGAGTTTGCTAATAGCTGATACCTTTGAGGTATGTGAGATTGGATGGTATAGCATGAGCTATGGGTGCTATTTTTAGTCACATGGGTTTATTAGTTGGATGGAAGCAGTCATTCTGATTGTTGTTCTAGCTGATGTTTTGTATCTTGTTTTTGGATAATGACTTCACTATTGTGTTCTATTTGAAGCTTTGAAGTTGATATTACTTTTGTATAGCATTTGAGCACAGTGAAGTGGTAGCAGTATCTTGTTGAAGATATCACTGGGGTCTTTTGCTTGTGTTCATTGGAATGGTGCTTATACACCTTGGCTTTGTATCCTTCTTCCATAGGTGGCATGTTGGAAGATGATAGGATTGTTGCCTGAATGGTGAACATCTTGGATGTTGGAGCATAATTCTTTATGGAGCATGGGAGCATGTTGAGATCTATGTGGTTTTTTGAAAGGCTATGATCGGTTGCTTTGTTGGACATTGAGTTGCAGTTGGATGCCTGGTATTTGTTGCAGATTGTCTGGTGGACTGTTATCTATGGAATCATGTTGATTGGGTGTCTTGAGTGTTGCGGGGTTTGAACTGGTGGTGCTAGTGTGATCTTAGTTTCTGGTTTCTTTGGAGGTGCTTGTGTGATCTTCATCAAGTGGGAGATTGTTGGAATCATGTGCCTCAATCTCATAGGCTGAAACTTCTCGTGAGCAATTTCGGTGAGACTATGGAGATGTTTGGCCAACTTACTAGTTGATCGTGACTATTGCTGTGACTTCTAGAATGTCTTGGCGATCAGCATAATTGGCAACCCTCGGTGTACCCTTGGACAATTGGGATGATGTCTCAAAGATGGTAGAAATTTTGGCCAATATCGGTGTGTCCTTTGGTCTGTCTAGCCGATGCAGCAATTGGTGTGACTTGCCTCTGTCGAAATGAGTCTTAGCAATGGGACATGTCTAGCTGACAAGATAGTCCGATGGGTCTACTTTCGATGTGACATGGTGTGTTCAGTGTAACCCTCTATTGAGTGGGTTGGTCTCACTGACGGTTATACACTATGAGTCTTTGGAGTGTCACAAAGGGTTCGATGAGAACTCTTGCTGAACATTGGCTCTCTCACCGATGGTTGTGAGACTTTGGTGTAACACATAAGGCTTCGATACGAAGTCTTGGTGAATGAGGAAAGTCTCGCTGACAACACATGGGGTCATCAGTTTGGTGTGACTCTTGGCAAACAGTAGTTTCGGGATAACATGGAAGCCTCAGTAAGAAGTCTTGCCGAAGGTTGATTCTCTCTCCGACAGTGGAACACATCAGTATGACTTCAAGGCTTCGGTATGAAGTATTGGCGACAGTGATAAGTCTGGCCAACAAAGCTACATGTGATCGAGTGTTTTCGGTGAGACTCCTAGTGAATGGAGTCATCAAAGAAACACATAAGGCTTCGGTATGAAGTCTTGGTGAAAACGGTATGTCTGGTCGACAGGATAGACTCAGGGTGACTTAGAACCTGCAGGGTGATGTCTTGATGAAGAGCGATTGTCTTGCCAATGGGAAACCTGATGTCGGTATGACTCTTGGTGACTACTCGGTGTTCGATATAACATAAAGGCTCAGTATGATCTCTCAGCGAAGGTGGTAAGTCTTGCTAACTATTGGGCATTTTTGAGTGACCTTTGAACATCGATATGATGTCTCATCGAATGGTGATTGTCTCACCGATGAGAATGTTGAGGTTGATGTGACTTGAAGACTTCAGTGTAATGTCTGGGAGAAGAGTGATAGTCTTTCCGACTAATGAAATCTTCGGAATACCTTGTGATCTTTGGTGTGAGGTCTTGGCAAAATGGCGAAGTCTTAGCGATAGCTCTCTACACTCGATGTAACCTCTTGCCAATAGGGATGACTCTTGGCAACAACGTGTAAATGGGTCTTGTGGCATCAGGGAGACACTTCTTGTGTCTCACTGACATGCGACACAAGTTGATCGCTATTGACCAAGTGAAGACTATCCGATGTGGTGCAATTTAGACCAATCCAAGAAAGTAGAATGTGAACCATTTACTGTGAAACTGTTGCAACCGTTTCTGTGTGGAAAAGGAAAACTCTACACGAGGAAGTGGAAACATCTATGATGATAATGATGCTGAGCTGGAGATTGTTGTCTGATAGTTGAAAATGAACGGATTCATAGTGCCTGATGAGAACAAATGTATATAGGTATGCATTGGGCATTCTAAAGGGTGTGCAGAGTCGATGAAATGTGAAGGTTGGGAGGCTGGCTGAATGGCCGAGGGCCTTGAGGCCTAAACAAAGGGGAAGAGAGAGCTCTTGATCATGAAGCATGTTTTTGATTTCTCTTATGTTGATCTGCACTATATATGTGATGGTATTGTAACAGTGCGAAGATAGTTTAGTTTGAGAGGGTTATCAAAAACTGTACAGGGAGATCTATTGCTACCAGTTGTATCTAGAATGAACAAGATCTAATCTTTAAAAGGCTAAGAGCCTGAAATTGTATTGTAACTTTCTATTGCTGAATAATACAATTGCTCAAACTTTGGAGGGTGGGGTTTTTTTACCCGAAAGGGTTTTCCACACATAAAATCTTTGTGTTCTATTTTCTGTAGTATCTTTCATCTGTGTTGTTGCTTGCTATTGAATTTACATGTGTTTTTCTCAGAAGGATTAATGTGAGAAATAACTATGTCTGTTTCCACTTTAGGACATAGTAGTATGTGTCTTTGAGGCAACCTAATCGAAATGAAAGTTACCGAAGGCACTACTGTTTGGAGTTTCCATGAGATGTGCTCCATTGATTTCCTTATAGGATGAACTAAAACCCAAATGTGTGCCCAATTTATTCCATAATGTGCACTAGAAATGACCAACAAACTTTGTATCCTGATTAGATATGACACTCTTTGGCAAACCATGCAACCTAACTATTTCTTTGAAAATAAATTTGCTATATGGGAAGCATCACTAGTTTTCTAACATGGGATAAAATGATCCAGTTTTGAAAATCTATCAACAAGAACAAAAACTAAATCTTTACCTCATTGAGTTCAAGGAAGTCCCAAAAAAAATCCATGCTAATGTGTTCCCATGATCTCTCTAGAATCAGTAATGGTTGATATAGTTTGGTATTTTGTTTCATACCCTTCGCATGTTGATAAATTATACATCCTTGTACCATTTTATTGACATCCATACTCTTTCCTGGCTAATTATAGCTTTCATTCAACAATAAAATTGTCTTATGTATTCCAAAATGTCCACCCAATCCACCACTATGCTTCTCTCTAATGATATTTTCTCTCATGGAACCTGTTTGTATGCACAACTTGTTTTCTTTGAACAAGTTCTCTTGAATGAAATATTCCAACCATGGAGTCTAATCCCATTTAGCTGGGTTTTTGTATGCTAACCATGCTTCTTTGAAATCTAGTTCGTACTCTTACAACTCACCCAATGAATCAAAACCAACAATATTAACTCTCATCTCATTCAAAAATGAATTTCTCCTACTTAATGAGTCAACAACTATATTAGATTTACCACTCCTATGTTTTAACATAAAAGAATAACTCTGCAATAATTCAACCCACTTCAAATGCCTCTGATTCAACTTACCTTGGTTGTTTATGAATTGTAGGGCATGATGATCTGTATACAACACAAATTCCTTCAACAGTAAGTAATGCCTCCACATCTTGAGTGCTTGCACAATCGCATAGAATTCTTGATCATATATTCAATATTTCCTTTTGGCTTCATTCAAATTCTCGTTGAAGTACATTATTGGCCTTCTTTCTTGACTAAGAACTCCTCCAATTGTTGTTCCACTTGCATCACCATCCACTTCGAAAACCTTTCCAAAGTTTGGTAACACCAACACCAATTGTTTTGTCACCTTGTTTTTCAACATTTGAAAACTCTTCTTTGTTGTAGTTGTCCATTGGAACTCTTTTCTTATTCCCTTCATTGTCTCTATGATGGGAGCACATATCCCACTAAAATTCCTTATGAACTTCCTATATAAGCTTGAAAACCCATGAAAACTAAAAACTTCAAAATTACTCCTTGGTGATGGCCACTCAACAATAACCTTTACTTTTTCAGGATCAATTTTCAACCCTTCCTTAGAGACTACAAATCCCAAATACACTAACTCCTTCATGAAAGTAAACTTTTTCAGATTCACCATTAACTTCTCTTTCAATCTTTGCAAAACATTTATAATATGTTCTAAATGTTCTTCTTTTTTACTTGAAATTAAAATATCAGCAAGATAAACTATGACAAACTTACTAAGATAGGGATTCAACACCCGATTCATCAACCTCATGAATGTACTAGGTGCATTTGTCAATCCTAATGGCATGGCCAGCCACTCATATAGTCCATCCTTTGTCTTGAATGTTTTCTTCCACTCATCCCCTTCACAAATTTTGATTTGATGATAACCACTCTTTAGATCAATCTTTGTGAAATACCTTGCTCTACTCAAACAATCCATTAAATCATCGATTATGGGTAATGGGAATC
>VDFB02281492.1:401286121-401363050 GCA_007258455.2 Sequoia sempervirens | reverse complement strand
CCAATAATATCTCTAAAGCTCAAGGGGATACACTGAGCTCACCACTAATCAAAATATGGGGTAGTCCTAAGATCTACAAGACCAATTGGCCACCCCCATCCAAAAGGGACAAGTTCTCTAAACTCCATGGAAACAACACTACAATCAGCCTATAAACTCCATACTCAGACATCTCTAGTAGTCCTCCTGAAATGAGCCTTATAAGCATTCACAAAATGACCCTGTCTCTCACCAAACTGTTGATAAACACGATTAGGAAGATATCTCTCTAATAAGAAATGAACATAACCAATAAGCCATCGAGCTTTTCTATAAAATGGTAGCAGATCCTAATCATCAAGCCATGCCTCACAATCAATATATGGCCTCCAAACAAAACCTGGTATATCATCTAGAACAAGGTGCCAATAAGGAAGCTTCCCAGGCCAAGTGTAATGAATAAAGTCCCCATACCTATACAAATACATATCCTTGGGATTTTGATCCAAAAACCCCTCAGACCTAGTAATTGGGATGTGCTCCCAGACCCATAAATGAACTAAACTCACACCAACAAAAATAGATCTACCTCCTCGATAGGTAACCTCATGCATATCTCAGTATAAATGCGTAAAGAGACATAGGCCCCATGCATATTTGGTATCATGCTTGAACATCTACTTGATGCACACACCCCAACCAACGAGAAACTTCCTACCTGGTCAATCAGGATGACAAGCCCTGAGACCAAACCACATAGAACAAATGAAATTGGATCAACACTGCTAATGAACTCAGATAAGTCTATCTCAATATCACAAACCTATGCAAATGCATTACACTAGTACTTGGCACATGGCATGTTTACCCCATCGCATGAAATATGTCACAAGATCTCCATGAATAGGTACATGTAGGATCCTAGACACACATCCTCTAGGGCGATGGTGGCCTGCCCAGTAGGTAAATGAAAGGAGGAGGTATCTGAGTGCCACCTCTCCACAAGAGTAGTCATCATACCTCTATGACATCTAATCATTGGCATATAAAACATATGTCGTAACCCCACAACATCGAGAACATCTTGCTCCAATTCATGAAAATGACCTATCAAATCAAATAGATTGTGTGATCGTCAATCCCTCAACATAAGTGGATTAAGATCTACCTGCAACCATTCAACCCATGATAAGAATTTTCTACAAAAAGGTGAAACACACTTTAAATTACAAACTAACTAACTCAAACATCTATGCAAAGAAAAAGCAATAAAAAAAAGAAAAAGAAAAAAAAGTGAAAAAGCACATATCTATATTAAAAGCGAACTTTTATTACAAGGGTGTACAAAATGAAACAAGAAAGTCAAAAGCAACAATTTCAAGAAAATGTGAATATTTAGATCAAATCTGAAAATTCATGTCAAGTGTGAACAAAAAACTCAAAAGTGCTCTAGTTATAAATAGAAAAAGCACTAAAAATGACTCAAAAGTGAAAAAAAACATAATTCTACTACTTACACCTAAAATGATTTCATGCATTAATTACACAAAAATAGAAAGTTGAAAATGTGAAAGGAAAGATTACATACCAGGGCACAAATGCCTACAGGTCATCCAAACTCACAAATCACATCTATGTGATGTGGGCTCCTCAAATCCTCACCATAGCTCCTCAACAATTCAAAAATCATGAAATATAGAGGTAAGAATTTTCTATGGGCTCAGAATGCAAATGAGGAGAATTAAGCCCTAATTACCTACTTTAACCCTCAAAACCCTAATTTTTTAACCTAGGAAACATTCCCATTTTGAAATTAGGAGATGTTACGTGCGTATGAAGTATTAACAAGATTCCTATAAGCTTAATTTTTCATCCTCTACCCATCTAAATTGAAATAGTTCTAACATTGTTGCAAGCTTGACCCAAAAATTGATATTTTCGGCCAACCTCTCAAGGGAGCAACCCAGTATCCTACCATCATTCCATTGACCATTGGGGCACACTGGGGCATATTAAATTTTTCAAATCTTGATCTTAACATTAAAATCTTTGAAACAAAGCAATCAGTACTTTGTCTCAAATAGGGGAAAAATGTAGACATGTAAAAATTGAACCTAACACTTATTGCACATCCTCAATGAAATTTTATCATCATCAACATCATTATCACTAAATATCACTGCATTTCGTAATAGTTACATCAAAAACCCTAATTCCCTCTATTAATTGAATATTGTGACATAATTTAATTAACTCACTTTTTCACCATTTTTGACTAATTAAATAAATTTCATTTATTTCATAAAGTCCTAAAACCCTAATTTCCTATATTAATTAAATAATATTACATATTTTATTAATTCACTTTTTCATCACTTTTGACTAATTAAATAAATTCCATTTATTTAATAATGTCGTAGTCTAACTTTATTCCTCCTAATTAATTAAATAACATCAATTATTTAATTATACATCACAAATTTACCCTATTCCCCTAAGTCAATTAAATTATTAAAACATAATAGTTTAATTAAATAACTTTCCCCTAAACTTGAATAATTGAATAAATTATTAAAAAATCCTCAAAAAGATCAAAACAAAAAAATAGAACTTTGTTTTTAAAAGTCAAACATGATTTGCATATTCAACTCAAAAAGATCAATTAATTAATTATTCTCACCCAGTTTCATGATTGAGCAAATTACGATTCCCCGATTGCTCACTCTATTCCTAACTAATTCATTAGTTCTTTAATCCCACTGAAAGCCCAACATGATTTCTTCAATCCCATTGAAGGCTCCATCTATTTCCTCAATTCCACTGAACACTCAACATGATTTCTTCAATCACACCGATTATGTAATAAAAAATACACTGATTATTCCCATCTAAATCCTCTCAACAATTTTGAGCCGTTGATCAAGATACTACTATGAGATCTGAAGCTTTCATTTCAAGACACAAATTCTATATAACAATCATCTTCTTCCTAAAACATGATTAGAGTATCAACACCTTTTATATGATGAAGTAATGCTGAAATCATAATCAATCTTTTGACAAAGCCTTACACACATCTTTGATCAACACACACATAACTTTGAAGATTTTTCTATGCACACATGGAGGCTTCACATTGATACACTGTGTGAACCCCAAACCTAAAAAATCTAACAAGAGATCAAAAATCAAGTGTCAAACATGTTAGAGAAGCAAATCTAATGTTACCTATGAGATTCTTTAGCCAAATTCAAGAAAAAGCATGAAAATAACAATAAACTAATGAAATAGAACATGAAAACCAAAATAAACTAGCTAAACCTTCATCCCATAGCGAGAATGGTACTCCTTTGATGTGGAAATAATCCCTTTCCCAATCCATTTGATAAGCTTGATGATTGAAGAGGATTCAAATGTGAAGTTGGCTATAATCTAGCTAAAATGCTTATGAAAATGATGAAAGCTATGGAGTGAAATACCTATAGTGATAATGCATGAATTTGTGGACCCATATTATGAAAAGGATGCCTCTATTTATAGAACTCAAGAGTTGAAGAATAGAGGAAATTTGTGAATGTGGGATAAATTGAGAACCAATGAGAATGTGCCAAGTTTCACAATTCTATTGGAAGAAGTTGGAGAACTTTTTTGGAAATGTGTGAGTGGAGGAGGATGGAAGAGAAGTAAATGTTGTTGGTTGAGAATTTGAAATTGGTTTAAGAGGAATTGAATGAGATTTGAGAGAATGTAAGAGGGTTTGAAAGGTTGTAAGAGAAGTTACTGCATGAAAGGTTTTTGAAAGCCTTTGGAGAGAAATTGAATGAGAAGTTGTTGAGAGGAATATTCCTTGGAATATGCCTTGGTAAGAGAAAATAGATGAATTAAATAATTAATTGAAATTATTTTCATGTGCAACCTCATTAGTTGACCATGGTTGATTTAACTCTTGAGGAGTTAAAAGTTGGAGGATTTGATAATGATGATTAGAAAGTTGATTTAGGATTAATTAATCCAGAATTAATTAATTACAGTGAATTAGGAGATGTGACATTTGAATTGATTAATTTTTAATCAAATGAGAGGATTTATTTAAATTATTTGATTTAATAAAATAAGATGAATGATGAATTAATCAATAAATTTAATTATTTTATTAATAGTTGAATTTGCTAAATTTAATTAAATATTGTTGATTATTCAATTAAATGATCAATTTAAGATGATTTTAGAAGAAACATTTTTAGTTGGTCAAAATCAGATATCCAGTATTAGGGTATGTGCAAGATTGTCATGGAAAAAATAGGCCCTTAAGTGATGAAAAAATTAGAAAAATCAAAGCTATGCAACTTGACATAAAAATTTGAATAAGTTATCTATATTATTTCAAAAATATGTAAGAACAGAATCTGTAGTAAATTGAATGTAGTTTCTAAACTACTAGGTTTATTTAAAAATAAAAAATCTATTAGGTGAAAATTTGAAATTTCAATGCAGTAGTACTTAAATTTTAGGGAAAAAATAAGTAGGTGTTTGTTTGACCACCCTAACCACAATCATATAATATTTTTTTCTATAATATTTTAGATATAAATAGAGGATTCATGTCTTGATATGATGCATATTTTTTCTTAATATTTTTCCAAGTAAATAATTAATTATGAATTTTTTATTACAACTTTTTAAAAATATAAAAACTCATATGTCTGACCACCTTAACTTGGTCAAAACTTCATGAAACTCAATTCTTTTTTTTTAATCCTATAGTATGTAAAACATAAAATGTGACACATATTTTGGATTAAAAAAATGTGATACCATTTGAAAGCTATAGATGTTTTTCAATCAACCCATCAATTAGGACTTTAGTCGTAATTTAAATAGAAAATGAATAATAATTATTTATTAAATGCAAAGTAAAGAATAATTTATATTGGTGGAAAGCTGAGAATATCCTTTAAAAACCCTTTTCATTTCATCAATTTTGGGTAAAAAAAAAGTCGTCAGCCACATGGGCCATCATATCACTTACATATCGCCACTTTTTAGCCCATCATGATCCTACACATGCCCATCAATCAAAAAAATTTTGGTGTCTACATTTTTCTTTTCTTTGAAGTGAAGTACCTATTATGTTGGTTCAAAGAATAACACTGTCGTGATCAAAGTTCAAAAAAATTCTATTTTTTTCCATATGGCTCACTGCTTCCCTAGTGGAAGAAATTATGTTGCTACACTACCCCCTAAAGAGATCAGGCAAAAATCACAAAATTTGGTCAAGCTCTCGAAAAAGATTCAACAATAATTCAAGAGTGGAAAATAGCCCACAAGATGTGAATTTAGGCTTACGGTGATGAAAATGGGTCAAAATGGGTTAAAAACCCTAAAAAATACCCTAAATACCCTATTAAGAAAATGCATAAATAGGGTTAGAAGGGTCATTTTCAATTCATTTACACACTTGAACTTTAGAGATTTTGCCAATTTTTCTCTAAGGTGTTGACGAAATAGCTGCTCATGTGCTTCCTAGACATTGGACAAATTAGGTTTACAACTTCCAACGACCTCAAGATGCAGGGCCCCTAGTACACCTTTCAAAAAAAATCTCTTTTTTCAAGATTTTAGTGCATTTATTAGGGGTCTTTAGGTCGACCAAAAGCAGTCCTGTAGAGTGTCATAATTGCTTCAGTTGGTGTCACCTTTGAGGATGTCGACTCACGTTTATGCTAGAGCATCACACAACACTAAATGGTCTTAGGGTCACCGACGAGATGCCGACTCAGCTTGGTCGCAGAGTGTTGTGTGGCCCAAAAATGAAATAGGGTTGCCCCAAGATGCTGACTTGCCTTTGTGGTGGAGCATTGCATTTGATTTGAGCACCACTTTCACAAATGACAGAGTTTCACTTTTGACAAAAACCACGCCGCCTTTGCTTCTTAGGAATTTTAATTTTTGAAAACGTGTCTGTTTTGCAATTTTTTTTGAATTTTTGAAATTGTGGGCATTTTGGTTGCAGTAGGTCCTACCAATGCTCCATTTGAAGGAGCACAAGAGTTGGTTTCTTTGTAGAGCGAGACATTTGTCAATTCAGGCCCTATTTTTCCTTGGCGCAATTAGATTTGGCCACATTGCTCAGATGCTCGAGGTGCGGACGCACTTTGTGATGATGATAACATTAATTGAGAGATGGTGGAGCAAGACCTCCTCATTCCATTTATTGACTAATGAGGCCATAGTCACCTTATAGAACATATGGCATATTTTGAGGATCCCTATTCATAGGGAGCATATTATATATGATGCAAGGGAGGGAGCATTACATGATCAAGTAGAACCTCCCAAATAGGATTGCTCGCCTGTTGTTAGAGGTATAGGATGCCCCAAATGATAGGCAGAGAACCATTGTTGCTAGGACTAGAGAACCAGTGTGGGAATAGAGGATCCCACCTCAGTAGACCATTGATGACTTCAAATAGCTAGTCATGGTACCATGGGTTTACTTTGATGGTCCTGCAGATGTGGGGACCATCCAGGCTTATGTTGCATACTAGTGGGCTCATGCCTCTATTCATTTGACATTACTATCAGTGCCAGTACTAGGCAGAGGAAAGGTCAGAGGACCTTGGATTGGATAGGTCCCCCAACAATTAGGACATCAGGGATAGGATGGGTAGGATGGAGGGGTAGGACATGATGGGAACAATGGATAGGTTCCACCATTAGTGCCACCTATTAGACAAAGGCCACTAGTGCAACCTATAGTGCCCCTTCGTTGTGGTATTTTTGGATATTGGTGTAAGTATTTATTTGTGCTTCGCTGTTTACGGTGTCCTTGAATTGTGAGGTAATTATAATTACTCTACTCAACGAGTTAACTAAATCAATGTTGGTTGACAAGGTAATCTAAATTAAAGTTGGAAAAATTTGGGATAACAAGTAAATAAATTGGTTTTGAGAAACATAAAGGATTTGGATTAATAAATAATTAAATTGAAATTGCTTTGTTAAAAGTAATGTTTTGGTATTAAATAATTGGATTAAATTATCATGATAAAAAAATAGTGTTATTTTAAAAATAAAATAAAATATTACACTATTAATAAATAAGATTGTCTTTAATAAAGATATTGCAAATTATTTTATTTTATTTTATTTAAAGATTATATATATTAAGAAAATAAAATAAAATAAATGAATATGTGAACTAAGTAATTAAGTGAAGTAAAAGAGGGATGCTAGTTGAATAAATTTTATACGTAGAGAAAGAATAGTAAAAAAATGAATGATTAAATTATGAAATGGTAGAAAGGTGAATAAATTTGCATGTTGTACACTTGTCCTCCAGCATGGAAACTTATCTCTACACCCGTCAATTATATTTGCTGGAAGTTTCTAAAGGATTTTTACTTTCAGAGATCGGGGAAGAGAGTGGTTTTTTTTCTGGAGGGACTAGAGGGACTAATGTTTTCTGATCTGGTTTATTGCGGCAGTAGTGGTGTCCACAGTTGTTCCTTTTCAACCAAATGCTAATGGTGCATTTATCTAATTGTGTATGAGGTATGTAAATTGCCCATGCTGCGTAAAATTTCAATCTATGTTATTGGGATGGCTTAGAAATATAAATTATTGTAGTATATTTTATATTTATCCTTGAGTTTTACATGTAATTAGAACATCTCGTACCGAGCTCAAGAATCTAGAAGCTCTAAACCCTGATATATATGATCTGCCTCACGTTTATTGTGAATAGAGTTAAAGGAGGAACAATAGGAAGTTGATTCTTTATGTGGTTACATTTGGTAAGATCTTGTAATATTTTCTTTCTCCTTCAAAATTATCTCATTTCCTTCATCGGCATCGTTGCCAGTAGGGCACACTTGTAGAATCTTTAGCACACTGTTTATCATGCAAGCCATATCATTTTCCTAAAGTTTCTCAAGCCTATTAACTAATCCTGAAGCACACCCTGCTATCAATACTTCTTGAGACCAACTTTTGAGGCATTATGTCAACCAATTCATGTGCCTACGTTGTTGTGATGCGCATGCATATACACCAGGGCAATCACAACTTCATCATCTGGTAGAAAATATCCTTTTTGTTATGCTTTGTAGGGTGTCCCTTCACTACTCCTAGATTTCTGGTATGGTACGCAAATTATTAGAGTGCAAGTCTATTTCTCATATTTGTTTCATTTAGCATCACCATTATTCACTACGAGATCATTGTCCCTATTTAGAATTATGGAATTGGTTCTCATCTTTGGGGTATTTTGTCAAACAGTTCTCGTACCCTGCCTTTGCTTATGCATTTTGCATGTAAGTCTGCCTAGGCGCATTATTCCAGGGCAAGGCTACCTTTCAGTTTGTTTCATTTAGCATCACCAAAATTCTCCTCAAAGAACACTGTCCCTGTTTTAAACGTTGGAAATGGTTCACATCTCTCAAAACATTCTCCCTTTCCTCTGACGGGGGATTGAAATCCATCCCAGCTAAGTAAGTTAAGCTCCTTGCATCCTTCATCACGTGCCTTGTGTACTATAAAAACTCACTTCTACTTTATTTTATCATTATACTGGCTGTTGATTTTTGAAGACCAAATCTCTCAAGGCATATCTTGTAGAATAAATGGAGGACCAACATATTCCTTTATTTAACATGCCAAGAACCCATAGTAGAAAGTATTTCAGCATGTATGCTATTATTTTATATTTTCTTCTATCTGTGGTTGTATTCGTATATGACATTATTAAGATATATACAAGTACACTGAGATACTTATGGTAAATTTAGCCTGCCCTAGTTCCACTTGGTTGAATTCGCTAAGTTTATGAGTTCTTGTTATATTTATTATTGACCTCTGCTCTATGTCATTTTTTTTGTGGCTTTTAGTGTGAAATGAAATCCTTGATAAGGGCAATGTAGTTGTATACTTTTAGTACTTTATATTGTAGAACAACATTCACAATTGGGAATAATCTCACAACAAAAGGGGCATTGAAAATATAAACATCTCCATGTTAAATGAGCAAAAGGAATTAAGAACCTTGTCTCTATTTTAAATAATCTCCCTGAAACCATTTGCAATCTATCACAGCTGGAATAATTAGGCTTGAGAGAGAGTATAAGTTTAAACAGCCTCCTGAAGTTGTTGGCAACCTGTCACAACATCAAAACTTGAAAATAGAATGTTGTAGAGGTTTAAATATTCTCTCTGATTTCATGGTTAGCCTGTCTCAGCCACAGCGCTTGAGCATAATAGGAAGTTTAAAGGTTTAAATAATTTGTCTAATTCTTCTGGCAAGCTAACGTAGTTGCAGCACTTGAATATAGAAGGGTGTAAAAGTTTAAATAACCTCCTTGATTCTCTCGACACCTGCTAATTGCATTTGCTGGAAAGATTCTTAGGCCCTTCATCAAATCCATTTATTGTATACATGTCTATCAAGGCAATTATAATATTAAAATCTGATCATTATACACACGCGTGCACAGATATATACAGTGGAATTTGGTTTTACACCAGTAAATCCCATTTGCTTGAAAGTTTCTAGACCCTTTTCAATACATCCATTTTGTGCATATCAAACAATTCACGCATGCTGCTGGTATTGACCTTTCACTTCTCAAATTTGGCGAATTTGCAGCCTAAAAATAAGGTGTTACGGAGGCCTTGGAGTATGTCTTCTAAAATGAAAATTACAGTCAAGAATCCTAATAATGAGCACAGTTAGGTAAAATGATAGTCTAAGTATTTAGAGGCAGCCAAATATTATTTCTATAGTCTAGATTTATTAAGAATCTAGATTGAAATTTATGTAGCCAATTTAGTTTAGTATTCCCTGTTTTCTATTCAAAATTATTGAGACTTTAATTTATTATTCAAAGTATTCAAACTTACTCTTGGAGCTAATGCCTTTTCACATGGGATAATATACTGTGAACTAGGGATTGTAGCCTCCCCTTTTCTTTGTTCTCTACAAAACCCTCATTTCTCTGTGCCGCCATCCGTTCATAGTTCTCTTCCCTACTCAATGAAAAAGATAAAGAAGAAAAGAAGAATGTGAACTTCTTTTGTTTAGGGCTCTTTACATATTTTACGGTGAAATTAAGAAGATGAGCTTAGCTTTAAGTTAGGCCTTTACCTTTACATTATTTAAGAGAAATTAAAGAAACAATGAAAGTAAGAACCATACAAAAGAGCCATCAAAGTAGTTATTCTAGGTTTTTCCTAAAAGTTAGAAAAGTAAATAGAGGTATATATTTTATATTAAAAAGGAACAAAGGTGGATTTATTAAGAGATAGAAAGTAAATATAAGTATATATTTTATATTAAAGGAATAGAGAGGGATTGTTATTTTTACAATTGTTCTTAAGTATAAAACTAATTGGGTGTGTAAATAATTAAGGTAATAATTAGAAAGTTATATCGTAATAATGATTGCAAAATTTATGTATGAATTAATATTAGAAACATAAATAAAGCAAGTAGAGTATTACCATCAATTATTATTTTTATTAAAGCAATGCTAATATATATTAGCCGCATTGTAATTGAATTATGTGTGAGAATATGAGATATGAATGAATTGCTTGTTTTGATTCTTGAAAGTTTGTTATGTCTAATCATTAAAATAAGCTTAAGTTGAGGAAAGGAACTTGTAGAAGGAAATGTGTTTTCTTAAAAAATTGTACTAGAAGGTTTAGAACCTCTTTGTCAAATGATATAGTTCTCATTAGGTTATAGGTTTTGGATAAAATCTATTTTATCTTGCTAACAAATAGTTTCCTTTGATGGATATAATAACCTTGATGATCCACATGTGTATAGTAAGAAAGGATAAGGATTTAGTCTTGAATTTGATCAATTGGAAATTTCTTATGATATATTATTGTGAGTTAAAATGTCTTTGTAGTGAATAAATGAATAAAATGTAAATCGAGTGTCTATTAGTCTTTATGGTTATGAATGTTTTCATATATATGTAAATGTGAATTTTAATGGTTATCATGATTGGTTGGATTGATCTTCGAATTGAGATTGTGTATCGTTGATTGTTGTCATTGTCATAATTGTTGTCTTTGCTAAGGGTGATTAGTTTCCATACTACAAGGGTAGCTTGAGAGGAGAAATAGAGGTCTCCCTTGGACACCCATTTGAATTTGTGTTGAAATTGATTATGTTTGCTTCGGTTGAATCTGGTGATCTCCTTATGATGAGGCCACTTTTATTCTACTCCTTTCGATTTATGATTATGAAACTTATATAGTCTTTTGGTGGGGTCCTTGATGATAGTCTTCCTTATTGTGTTAACTCTAATTGAGGAGACTTTGTTGCATAGTTTTTCTTGTGATCATATTGGAGATGGTTGGGAACCTGATATACTTGAATTACCTTCAATAGAAGGTTGTGGATTTACGATGTTTTTCTTTTGGCTTCCAGAGGCAATGGAGGAACTTGACTTATGTTGATTTTTCCACGGTTGTTCTGTTGTGATTTATTGCTCTTATTTTTGAGTTTGAGCTCATGGGTAGTACTTTGTATTATGGTGTTGACTTTTGATGTGGTGGGTGGTACCTCCTTGTTCTTGATTTCAGTGATATGGAATAGGTTTGCGAGATGGTTCTTTCCTCACAAGTTGTGTGATATGTACTCCTTGATTTTTATGTGAGATGAGGTACACCCCTTGCATGTTTTGATTGGTACCCGTAGGGAGAGTGGCTCTTCATGGGGGCCGGTGCACAAAAGGGCTGTTTGGGTAACCCATGGAAGAGTTTCTTAATCAAGTGATAATGTAATTAATTAACTAGTAGGTTGGGTAGATAAACACTAAACAAGATTAATTATGAGCCTCACCCATACCGTTAGTGCTTTCACAGACTAAGGATGGGATGAGAAGACCTGGTTGGTAAGATCACTGCCTTGTCCTCACGAAAGGTAAGTGGTTCTGCATGAGTCACCCTATGGAGCGGTGCCTTGAGATAGGCTACTTGGATAACCATAGATGGAGGCGGTACCTTGTGATAGGTTGCCTGGATAATCCATGTAAGGCCATGCGATAACACTCTCCTATAGTACCCGTTTATGTTCCCTTGTTTGGTTACCTCTGGGAGTGTTGATTGAATTGTTGATGTGGTCGAGGCAATTGGTTCTTCGTGATTGTTTTTGAAGCCTCCAAGTTCTATCTTTAATGTTGCACACATACCTCGTGGAAATTTAATTGATGTTAATGAAAGGTACCCTTGTTATTTATTCTTGGTTGATATTGTGATTTCATTTGAAGGCTTTGGATCATGTTGTTGTTGGCACCTCTTATGGTTATTTAGTGTTGAACTATAATCTTGACATTTGGGTATGTTGAAGTTTTCATTATTTTGTTTTGGCTAAGTGATGGAAATGTTGTGATTTGTTATCTTCTGTTGATGATATCCTTGTTGTGGAGTATGTTTTGCTATTGGTTCATTTGATTGTTTTGTATTGCGATATGGGGATCTTTCTTGTCAACTCCTAGCACGGGGGGTGGAGTTTTGGGTCCACGTGGTCAGGTGGAACGTGCTATGCACCCCATTGGGTTCCAAGGTTGTGTTCATGATGTGGAAGCAGATACAGAGTTTCCAGAGCCTCACTTGGTTGAAGACTACTTTTCACTTTGTACCTTATTCTTCTTTGATGTATCATCTTTGTAATTGATGTATCTTTTCCTCTGCACAACATGATGCATATGTACTCCTGAAACAATTGTAATGTATTATTGTGTCCATGATCTGTTGTATTTATGGAAATATGCTCCACCATTGTAATGTTGAGCTATAAATTGAAATATAATAGAATGATGTATGTATATTTTATATTTCCTTTGATAATGGATGGTTATATGTTATCTTTATGTAATCTTGATTCGTTTGTTAACGTTATGGTTTTAGTTTTTAGGTTTTCGTGATGCCATCTTGTGTACCCCATAGGATGTAATGGTCATTGTATTTGTATAATTGCTTATATGTAATATATGTTCATGTTCATCTTATGTTATGTTTCACTTCTAAATAAAAAATTAAAAAAATTATTGTGCTTTTATTGCGAGTTCTTCTTGTCCTTTGGGGTTCGCATGGTGGGGTGTTACACAACCATAGTAGCGGGCACCATGGGCACCACCACTAGGTCTCAATCCTCAGGATGGATAGATAGTAGCATTGTAGGCACAGGTTTAGGCATTGACATGGCAGCTATGGTAGGCCCAGGTATAGATCCAGACCCTGATCCAAGAGAGGGATCAAGCATGACAAGAGGTGGCACAGGAGCACCAAATGCAATAGGATGCGGATCTCAAGCTGGCATTAGAGATAGGATAGAGGTAGCAACTAGAGGCTACAACATAATAGATATAGGGGTAGGCCAAAATCCTGACCGAGATGTACAATCGAGCAATGAAGGAGGCATCATACTATTGAGCAACATACTATAGAGTTGTGGCCTAAGAGCAGCGGGGACCAGATTTTTCCCATATTAGTCAGATTACACCCATTAGGACCCCTTGCCCAATTCCATCAGGAGACCAATAGGGTCTCACCATCAAAGCTAAGGAATCCATTATGGAGATAGATAGAGTGAGGGTGGTTGGGGACACTAAGAGTACACTTGGACATATTTTTTTTGTACAACTTGATTTACATGTATACATTCATTGGCTGAGTTTTTTGACTAGCCTCTTGCATATTCGATAATGATACTGTATATCTGATTCTAATGTATCATGACATTCAAATTTTTTGATATATATATGAGATGACTTGCAATGTGTTTATGTGATGTGATAGTTTATTTTATTTTATGTGATGGGTTTATATATGAATGGATGGATGCATGCATGCAATGCTTTATACTATGATGCTTTATGTTGTATGACATGTGATGATTTACGATGTATGATTTCAATGTTCATGAATCTATATGTATGCACTTATATTATGTTCTGATGTATGATTGATGTACGCGATGATATGCCTAATTTCTTTTTCAATATCTTTTTCATATGTGATGTATGTATGTATGATACAGATGTGTTGATTATGATAATGCATATATGATTATGCAATTAATACTTTATGCTAATGTATTGTTTATGAGATGCTTATAATAACCAATCTATATTATGATGGATAAAAATGCAATGAATGTGAGATGATTTGATGTTTGCATGATATGTATTATGATGGAATTTTGTTGATGTAGGATGGATGCATATATAGATGTTTTTATTTTGAATGTCATGATACCATGTTGGTGTTAGTATATGGATAAGATAGAAGAAAGATAAGTCAACCCTTGGGTTCAAAATATGATGATGATGTGATGATTTCTTATCAGATATTGGGGACATAAATAGCTTACTTACCTTCTTTTTGATAACACACCTAGATATGATGTATCAAGGTATAAAGAACCAGGATGGTGTTGTACCTAGTGAGATGGACTTTGACTTGACAATCAGATAGGAGTATCCTTGTTCACACCTAACATATGAATCCCTATTAGGATACAGTTCAGATAATTCAATCATCTCAGACCAAAAAAAAGAAAGGAAAACCTTCCTATGTGGTCAACAAGATACCTAAAACACCCTCCCTATAAACCAAACAAAATAAGAATGACCAAGGTATATTGCAATAATATCCAACAAGCACAACGGAAAAAAGATAATGATCAATTCCCCATTCATTTCTCTCTAAATCGTATTGAGTAGACATCATCGAGAGGTCATTGGAATGGGAACAATAAGATAAATCAACAAGAAAAAGATCAAGTAAAAAAACAAGCTAATTTTCTTCATAGCTCTAGCCAAGACTAAACTACGGTGTGCCTAATGTTGATTTCCATTGTAGGAAGGATGCATCTTAGGACATGATGTTATCAGATGATTTCTAATTGGATGATGGGCTATTGATACCAAGATTTAACCAGCTTTTTTACCTATTGACCTAGTGATGCAATCAAGGGAGGTCCTACAAACACACAAAACACAATTCCAACCTACCACCATAGCTAGTTCAAATAACAATCTCATCAAAAACTTGTCATTTCATCAAATCAACTCTTTTCCTTATAGTATTGGTAAACTACTCAATCGAATAAAACTTCACAATCACACCTTTTAGACCACAACTTGACCCACTTCAAGGACCCATTTTAACATTCAACAACATACTCACAAATCACCTTAGACTCCTTTTGAACAATTTCTCCAAAACTAGGTTTTCTCACTTTCTAGGCCTCAAATTAGGCCACTTTTCCAAAGAGACTACTCTCTAATCTCTTCCAAAATCTGAAAAATCTACTGGGAATAAATTCTTAGGTGTTTAAACCAAAGAATCCACAATCTTTAGTCAAAAATACAATCACTCATGTACCTTTTCACTAAACCCTCTTTTTAGCCAAGAAACTAGGTTTTTAAAGGTAAACACATCCCCAAACCTCAACAAAGATTTTAACCACCTAAAACATGACCAAAAAAATCTTTGCATGCTCAAAAAATTTTCAAACCATGCCACCTCATCAGATTCACACTTTGACATATCAAAACCACTCGTTTCCTCTTGGAAAACTCAAATTTTCAATCTAGGGCATCATGCCCAACTCAACTCCTAACCTCCCTTAAACTCAAGTAGCATTTCATCACCTAAACCTAATTGAATTCACCCATTCCACTGAGGTACAAAATTTATAGAAGGTGGAATGGGCTCATTTCTTGATTTAAATCAACAAAACCTTGAAAAACTCTATTTTTAGACTAGGTATAGGAAAAGTGTGTCTAAAAACTTTATTCCTTGATGAATTTCAACACTAAAAATCCAAAATTTCTCTCAACTCTATTGTGCAACCAAATTCAAATGCTATAAGGCTATTCAATACAATATGGGTCCATACAATGCTAAGTAAGTGATGAAAATACAAAAAATCTGCAATAAAATAGGGATATCTTTATTTATCTCACTTCCAATCTTCAAGATTCTCTTTCAATTGATGGTTTACATCATTTATAGAATATTTACCTCCTTTAAAAATTGATTTAACTTCCTAAACTACCTTTTCAAAATAGATGACCATTGGTCTCCAAGTTCTTGCCTTTTACAACACTTTCCATTTTGCAATTTTGCACAATTTTGTAATATTTCAACATTTTTTCAATTTTGAAACCTAAACCATCTAAACACCTAAAAACCAACCATAATCACTTATTACAACATAAAATGGTCTTAGTAACCTTATTTAGACAAGAATCCCCTAGAATCTAGAGCCTAGACCTTATAACCTTGAATGGACAAAAACCTTTAAATGGTGCACTTGCACCATACACCCCATTTTTAAAAATTTCCAAGTCTCTTGAAAAGATGTTTGTAACTTGATCACTTTTGTGTTCTTCATGCTTCAATACTCTTTGTCTTCTTTCTTGCTTTGATTCTTCATTTTCTTTAACATTCTTGTACTCTACTCCAACTATTCCTTATATACTATGGGGTGTTTGTTTTCTCTTCCAACTTCAAATACTACTGTCATAGCTTCCCTTTCAACTATACTCACACTTCAATAGCTATCATCATTTGTTTCTCCACTTTTTTCTTATTCCACTATCCAATGCTCATGCTATCTACATCTTTCTTACTATCACTTGTACCTTCTCCACTGTCAGTCTCATTATCAAATGTACTCTTCCTTTGTCCTATTTCTATTAGACCTGTACTTATCTTGTCCTTTGTCCTATGACCATCACTATCCTCTATCCCATATTCATCATAATTTCCTATCCTTTCTTTCACTGTCGTATCAATACCATCAACCACTATCGTAACATCACAACTCACTGTCTCTTCCTTGTTACAGACCACTGTCTTCTTTTCTACTACCTCACCAATTTCATAAACCATTATTTTGTCATCCCTTGACTATCATTTTACTCCTTTCCCTATTATAGGGCACTTAACTAACCCAACTATGATGCAATCACTCTTTCCATGCCTTTCCAAAGGATCTTCAATCTCCCCCTCTACTTTATCAGTCTGAAACTTATTCTTCTCAACTTTCTTTTCCCACACAAAAGCATTTTTCCTCACCATTGGCTGCAAATCACTTTCTCTTCTTGCAGCCACTATCCTATCTCTGTCAAGCATTGTATTTGCTACTAAACTCATGTTCTTTCTTTCATCTTCATTCACATACTCTTTTCTCCCAAGCACAATAATCTCACCTTGTTCTTTTGTTTCCTCTACCAATGACATCAAAATTAACTCTCTCCCATCCTTTTCAATGATGTAGGTGGTTTTCCTTCCATTGTACAAGGCTGACCTATCAAACTACCAAGGTCTTCCTAGCAACATATGGAAAAAATTCATGGGTATTATATCACAAAGAACTTCATCTCTATACTGTCCAATTTGAAACTCAACTCTTGCTTGTTCACTCACCACCATAGACTGATTATCACTAACCCATGATACCTTATATGGTCTCTCCCTAGGTACTTTTTGCAAATGCAACTTATCCACCATCTCACTAGACACGTTATTATCAATGCAACCTGAATCAACAATCATTTTGCATACCTTGTTCTTGCATCTAAAGGATGTCCTAAACAATGCTCTTATTTGAAGTAGCTCTCTCTCCTTTGTGGTATTCAAAACTTGTTTCTTCATCATCAACATCTCACCAGCTTTAGGAGTAGCAACCAATCTATTTGAGCTTGAACTACTTTCAACTTCATCTTCATGAACTATTTGTGCTCTTCTATCTGGTTTCCTTTCTCCTCCACTTGTTGATGAACCAATCTTCTCATGGCACTTCCAAGCAAGATGACCATACTCTTGATACCAGAAAAAGTATTAGAATTCCTTCCACCTCCAAACCTTCCCCTTGTGCCTTTGTATCCTCCTCTAGAGTCAACAACTTGTTCATCTCTTTTACTTGGTTCTTATTAACTTTCAATTGCTTCTCTTGGAGTAGAGAAAGATCCTCTTCCTCTCATTATGCTGCCTCTTCCTCGTACTATTTTCTCTTGTTTTCTCTTCATTTTATCTCCAACCTTCAATTCCATTTGATAAGATTCCTCCACACTCCTAGGATTAGTCAAAGCCAACTCATCATGTATGTTTATTTTCAAGCCACCCAAGTACCTAGCAATCTTCTCATCTTCATTTTCATTGTGATTAGACCTCATGATTAATCTATAAAATTCTTCAGTATATGCCTTTTCATCAATTTCATTTTATCTCAAATTTTGTAATCTTTTAAACATTTGAATTGAATAATCTGAAGGGATAAACTTACCTTTTAATTTAGCTATCATCTTGTCCCATGTCACAGTTTTGGACTTTCCTTGCTTCCTTCTTTCTGATTGTAGATAATCCCACCATACAAGTGCATGACCATTAAGCTTTTTTTTTTCCAATATTGACTCTATGTTCCTCTGGAATCTCTTCACATTCAAAAAAAAAAATTCAAAGAAGATATCCAATCTAGTAGTACCTCTTCATTCATATTTCCTCCAAAAAATTTCTCATCAATTTTTACCTTGTACTTGTCACTTTTAACTACTTTCAACAACTTGTCCATTCTCTGATCTTCTGGATCAAGTTCTTCTTCTACATCTTCAAAATCTTCCTCATCTTCATCATCAGAATCACTGCTCTCAACTTCATCCCTTCTTCTACTTGTTTTTAAGGATTCCAACCTTTCTCTCAATTCTTTGATCTATTTTCGATACTGACTCTTCAATTCATTCACCTCTTGTGCTACTTTCTTTCCTTTTGGAGGCATCTTCACAACCTTTCCTCTTCACCTTCCAAGCTTTCCTTCAAAATTTGCAACTTTCTTCCACAAGAATCTGGTACCTTTGCTCTAATACCACTTGATGCAATTAGAGGAGGTCCTACAAACACATAAAACACAATTCCAACCTGCCACCATAGCTATCAAACCACAATCTCATAAAAAACTCATCATTTCTTCAAATCAACTCTTTTCCTTATAGTATTGCTAAACCACTCAATCAGGTAAAACTTCACAATCACACCATTTTAGGCCACAACTTGATCCACTTCAAGGACCCATTTTGAAAGTCAGCATCATACTCACAAATCACCTTAGAATCCTTTTGAACAATTTCTCCAAAACTGGGTTTGCTCACTTTCTAGGCCTCAAATTAGGCCACTTTTCCAAAGAGACTACTCTCTAATCTCTTCCAAAATCTAAAAAATATATTGGGAAGCAATTATTAGGTTTTCAAACCAAATAATCCACAATATTTAGTCAGAAATACAATCACCCATGTACCTTTTCACCAAACCCTCTTATTTAGCTAAGAAATTGGGGTTTTAAAGGTAAACAGATCCCCAGACCTCAAAAAATCCTATCACCACCTCAAATAGGACTAGCAACTTCTAACCATGTTCAAAACATAATCAAACCATGCTTCCCCAATCATATTCACACTTTGACATATCAAAACCACTCTTTTCCTCTTGGAAAATTCAAATTTTCAACCTAGGGCTTCATGTCCAACTCAACTCCTGACCTCCCCTGCACTCAAATAGAATTTCATCACCCAAATATAATTTAATTCACCAATTACACCAAGGTATAGACTTTACAGAAGGTGGAATTGGCTCATTTCATGATTTAAATCAACAAAACCTTGAAAAACTTTGTTTTTAGACCAGGTATTGGAAAAGTGTGTCTAAAAACTTAATTCCTCGATGAATTTCAACAATACAAAAACAAAATTTCTCTCAAATTTGTTGTGAAACCAAATTCAAATGCTAAAAATCTATTCAATATAGTGTGGGTTCATACAATGCTAAGTAAGTGATGAAAATACAAAAAGTCTATAGTAAAATAGGGATATATTTATTTATCTCGCTTCCAATCTTCAAGATTCTCTTTCAATCTATGATTTACATCATTTATAGAATGTTTCCCTCCTAAAACAACTGATTTAACTTCCTAAACTTCCCTTTCAAAAGAAATGACTGTTGGTCTCCAAGTTCTTTCCTTTTACAACACTTTCCATTTTGCAATTTTGCACAATTTTGTAATATTTCGACATTTTTACAATTTTGAAACCTAAACCATATAAACACCTAAAAACCAACCATAATGACTTATTACAACATCAAATGGTCTTAGTGACCTTATTTAGACAAAAAACCCCTAGAATCTAGAGCCTAGACCTTTAACCTTGAATGGACAAAAACCTTTAAATGGTTCCCTTGCACCACCTAGACTTGAGACCTTGACGTTTTACTTTTCACTTTCAATTTTCCAAACTTGTTTTCGATTGTTTCACCAAAGTTTGAGGATGAAAATCATTTATTATGATTGGATGTGTATTTTGGGTGAATGTGAAATGGGATGGATGATTTTAGGTTTTTTTTAATGTTTTTGGTGTTTTTGAAATGTTTAAGCCTATTTTTGGTATTTTTTGAGAAGTTTATGAATGTTTTAATTTTCCAATTTTCCAATGTTTTGGGTTTTTCGAAAATTTCACTAAGAACCTATTCTACGGACCTATCCTAGGGGCCTTGGGGGCTGATCAAATATTAGCCTTGCCTATGTTATACACATAGATACCACGTAGTTCAACTGACATAGACTCATTTATTGATGAGATATGAACAAATGGATTTCTAGTTTATTATGATAGACTCCAAAAGGACTGACCTAATGTGTCTCAAGGTCACACCGATGATGGCCTTGCCTATGTTCAAGCTCAAAGACCCATAGTTTGACAAGATGACTCTATTTTTGGTTTTTTGTATTTTTGACCTGTTTTGGGATTTTTGACATGTTTTGAATGTTTTTGGGATTTTTGATTTTATGAATGTGTTTGGATTTTTTTATTTTAAGGAATATTTCAAGAATATACATGAATTTTATCAAATGTAGGTATAAGAACATTCCCCTAGCATGGGGTATTAGACTACTCCGATATAGATAGGACAAACTAACCTTAAGAATGGGTCGAGTAGGACTAGGAGGGACATGATACAAACACAGGATCAAGCTATGATGTGGGCACAAATGGATGATGGAAGGAATGTGATGGATGAATGATGCAAAACAAGCCATAGAGATCATGATGGATGGAGAGTGCTTACTTACACAAGGTGTCTGTTTTCTAGGTTTTCACCAAGGTACTTTCCCAAAGTGCCACAAAAGTGGTTTTCACTAGAGGATGATTTTTTCCTTTACTATTTTCAATCTTTTATCTGATTTTTCTTGGATTTTTATGCTTTCTTTATTTTTTTGTATTTTTGGATTTATACCTTGCAATTTTAGGCAGAAATTTTTTTGAGGTGGGAGCTATTGATAGGCTCATGTAGAGGCTCACCTTCAGGTGTAGATAGCTTATATGCTCCTGATTTGTAGCTTTCTATGGTGATGAAGGGTCCCAACCAATTGGGTTCAAACTTTTCCCTGTTGTCTAGATTTGGTACATTCTTATTATCCTTCAATACAAGCTCTGCAACTTTAAAGGTATAATTCCTAATCTTCTTGTTGTAGCTTCTCTTGAGATGGTTATGATAGGCCTATAGGTGGTTTAAGGCATCCATGCACTATTCATCCAGTAGTTCTAGCTCATTCAGTTGTGACACTCGACATTCTTCATTAGTAATGAGATTCTACAATGATATTCTTAACGATGGGAGTGTTAGTAAGAGACACTAAAAATGTTTTATAGTTTTGTCATTGATGGCAACCCTAGTCAGTGATTGGATCTGCATGTCATCATTTGATCATATTGGTAGTTAGATCAAAGATAGTCAAGGAAAAACAGAGCATCCGACAATTTTGTGTTCATCGATTCACATGAAGATTTTCTATTATTATTTTGAGTTGTGGATCTTAGGGAAGGTTGATCGATGTATGTATTGCATTATTTTTAAATCTTAGTGCCTCATATCGATTTGTGTGCAAGTCAAGAGATCCAATTGATTAACTTTTTGTTCATCAGTGCTTGAAGGCTGACTCGGTTGACATAGTGTGTTGCAGACATTCAAGGAGTAATTACTTAAGTGTTTTTATGTTTGAGCATTTGGATTTGGGTCCTAACTAAGTTGTGGTCAACCGTTGTGGATGTGCATTAATTATTACTCATGATTTGAACCAATAGTTGTAAATATTTTCAAGTTTTATTGAAGTCGACATGTTGCGATTAAATCCTTAACTGCGGATATATATAAGTGATCAAATATATCATTTTGATATATGCACAAAGTGTGTCAATGTTTGTTGCAAATTCTAGAATGGTTATAGATCGATTATGCACAGTTTCACTTGCGTATTAAGGATTTTGTGATGTGAGTTGAAGTAGAATAGACCAAAAGCGCAGAATCAGTCAGAAGGACAAAGATCAATTGTTGAGCCTAACTAGAACTGTAATCTGGAATTTGTAGATGCTAACTTCTCAGTTCAATCTTTTGGCTTTAATCCAAGCTTTTGTAAGGCATTAAGCCCTTCTATTTTGAGTAGTGAGCTCTAGGAAGTGTGCCTGAATGCAAGTGCATTCCCAAATTTTATAAATATCTTTTTTAGTATACTCAGATCATATTGTGGATTGGCCATCCACCATGGTTTTTTCCCTAATAGGGTTTCCATGTAAAAAAACTCTTATGTTATGGTGTTGTTGCTTGTTTTATTTTTAAGCATATTAATTTTGGTTTAATGTTATAAGTCTTTGGAGATTAGATTAATAAAGTTAAAAATTGCAGAACACTAATTCACCCCCACCTCAGTGTTCCTTGTTCCCAACAATTAGTATCAAAGCTAAGTTCCTTAGAAGAATTTTAACAACTTCGGCAAGATCTTGGAAAGTGTTTCAATGGATTCAACCAATATTCAACAACTTTTGGTGCCCTTGGATGATCTTGATCAATCAAAATCTGAGAACTAGAAATTGTGGGAAAGTCTTGAGAATGTTGAGAAATTCATTTTTTCATTGAAATATAAGATCAATGAGTCAAGGGAGAAGAGAAAGGAACTCTTTGATTGACTTAAATAGAAAGAAAGTAAAAGAAAGTAAGATGAACAATTGAGTCAAGTCTTGAAGGAGAAAACAAAAGAATGTGAAAAGGTTGCTAGAGAATTTATGCTATCCTAAAGCATGAAATAGAATCTATCATGATGCAGATGACAAAGGAAATTGAAGACAAAGAAAAATGAAGATAATTTTGCTCAGTCCCTAAAAGAGAAATCTAAAGAATGCAATAGACTTAATGATAATTTCATTCAATAGGCACTTGATCTACAACAATCCAAAAATAATGAAGAAGAGATCAAAAGATAGATTGCTACTATGAGAGAAGAACTTGCTACAACAAATGAGTACAAGGAGAAATTCAAAGTTATCTCAACCAAGCTTGATGAACTGATTAAAATTTAGAGGACTGATGGTGACAAGCAATGTCTTGGTTATGAGGAAGGAGAAAGTTCCATATCCGGACAAGGGAGATTTAGGCAAGGAAATCAGATAAACAAGGCTGGAAGATATCTGGTAAGACAACCAAATGCTCAAAGATTCAATCGTTACTTTTTTACCTATAGTAAATTTGGTAATATGGCTACTCAATGTAGAAGCAGAAGGAATCCAATTGGTCCATCATTCTCAGGTCATTGCTTTAATTGCAATAAAATTGGTCATAAGTCAAATGAATGCAAAAATGTGATAAATAACTTTTATAGAGATGTTAGATGCTATACATGAAATATATTTGGACATGTTGCTAACTAGTGTATAACAAGAGAAAATTAGTGGAACAATTGGTCTGGATAGAGTAGTGTGTGTGCTATAACTACAACAAAATTGGTCACATTGCTAGATTTTGTTGGAGCAAAAAGGGTTCGGTAAATCAAAACATGAAAAAGGATGTTAAAGGAAAAGGTATAGTCACTAAATATGTGATTAGGAAGAAAATTTAGAAGAAATGGGTGAGAAAGAGTCCCTCTGCTGAAGGAAATGTGCCAATACCGGAATCTACTTTTGGTAATTCCTCTAGGAATTAGTCTTAGGCCTTTGGCCTAAGGGGAGCTATTAGGAAAATATTTCAACCCCTTACCAGTAACTGACACTAGGATGTGGATGAGTAAAATAAGTGCATAAATTCTCTACAAATGTTGTTGAATCAATTGGAGAGAGTATTATGCAACTTTCAAGGTTCGTAGAAGAATTATCTTTTATAGTGCATGGAAATAGGGTATCCAAATGAGTTAGGTTAAAAGTATTTATTGCGACAAAAAGGGTTAGGTTTTCAACTAATAAAGTCATTTATATCCTTCATTTGTCACTTTTCATTTTGAAGAAAAGAAGTTTTGAGAGCTTTGAGGGGTAAGTGCAGGATCATGATGGCCAAAAAGTGGCAATATGATGGGTATTTGTAGGGTATGTGGCTGACGACTTTCTTTTTACCCAAAACTGATAAAATGAAAAAGGGTTTTTAAAGGAGACTCTTCGCTTTCCACCAATATAAATTATTCTTTAATTTAAATTTAATAAAATTAATTATTATTCATTTTCTATTTGAATTACAACTAAAGCCCTAATTGATAGGTTGATTGAAAACCATCTATAGCTTTCAAACGGTATAACCTTTTTTTAATCCAAAACATGTGTCACATTCTATGCTTTGCTACTACATATTTTTTTGTAATTTTTTTCCAAGTAAATAATTAATTATGAATTTTTTATAGGAAAAAATAAAATAGATAACTTATTCAAATTTTTACGTCAAGTTGCCTAACTCTAATTTTTTTGAATTTTTTGCCACTTAAGGGCCTATTTTTTCCATGATGATCTTGCACATACCCTAAGGTGAAATTTGGTGAATTGTGGCGAGATTCAAGTGTGAAGGAGATTCAACAATCAAATTCAATCTGACAGAAAGGTATTTATCGAAAAAACTTGAAAATTTGTGAATTTGTGAAAATGGCTACTCTGTTAGTAGTTGATGTCAAAGATAGACCCCATCCAAAATTCAAGTGGCATCCTTTCAAGTTTGTTGAGACTGAGCCCTTAGGTGCATTTTTATATGTTTTGTATGGTGTCCTACATATTGAAGACATTAGCGCATACATTCATGCAAATATTGAGTTAGGGAGCTTGCAATTGTTGAATTTGTATTCCAATCATATAGTTGGAGAGGATTTCTATGTTAAGCCAGAATTCAAAACCATAGAAGAGAAGAAATCCATGCAGTTTGTGAAATTCCCCATGTTTGAAGAAAGTGAATGGGTCTGGTATATTCTGAGTTGAGTTCATGCTGAATTTATGTGGTTGAGCCAACCTTTTAAGATTACAAAAGAAGCCATAAGTGTTGTTACAGGTTTAAATTCCTTCGGTGGGTTGTCGATCTCGAAGTCTATGAAGAATCAGGTGGTTACTGAGGCAATAGGTTCAAACTTCAACAAGAGAGAAATGACAATCAAAGATATCATTGAAGTAGATGTGAAATTTTCCTTGATGGTCATTGGTTACAAGATTTGTCATTCCAGTTAGGAAAATTCTATATTTGGTATAACCATTTATGCATCATATTAGATGGTGAAGGAGAATGTATATTATGACTTGTGTGTCAAACTACTCAGGAGTCAGTTGATGGAAAATCTTGGTAAAATTAAGAAATACAAGAACAATTCATTTAAGTATGGTAATTTCCTGTTGTGTATATTCTTTTACTTCATGAATGAGGTTATGGGTGTTGGAAGAGTGCATTGGCAAGGTGGTAAGCCTTTAGTTGTTTAGATTAGAGATCTTTTGTATGGAATTAGAGATAGTCAAGCCAAGAAAACTATTATCTAGGGATATTTCAAAAACTTTCAGAGTGTAATGCAAGCAAGAGAAATAATTCCTACTTCTATTATGGAGAAGTATAAGGAATCAATCTATTTTATGGTGGACATTGATCAGTGCCTAATGGAAGCTATTGATCCTAGAATGATCTAGATTATGCCAATGAAGTTGAGGAAAAAATATTGGAATTATATGCACAACATCTATTGAGCAAGCCTTTGGATCTGATAGAAGAGAGTTTTGGAACTTATGCAGAAAAGAATATGCAAGTGCATGAGTAGTTGAAGAAACCTATGATTGTTAGGAGAGTAAGGAAAGAAGTGGAAGTCCTTGTAGAGAGAATGGGTATATCTACATAAGCATTGAGATAAGATAGAAGGATGATAGATCAAGTTTAAGAAAAAAAAGAGCCAACAAGAACTGAATTTGTTAGTCCAGTAGCAACCTCTACCCATATTAGATCAACAGGGAGCTCTGCATCCCTATCTGCCCTTGCAATGAATCCAATCCCTGTGAAAACTCAAGCCAAGGAATTTGATAAGAGGAAGAAGAATAAGAGAACAAGAGTCTATGAAGCTATCTTAGAAGATGAGGAGACTGAATCTGATGAAGATGTGAGAGAAATAAAGCAAATGGGCACTCAGGCAACAAAGGTCACTAAGAGCAAGTCCTCTGGTGAAGAAGAGAAAGCAAAGAAGAAGGTTGAAATTGACAAACCCGGTATGTCAATAGAAGAAGTAGGGAAAGTTGTGGTCAAGGATGGCGATCTTAAGTTGCTTTGTAAGTGGTATGACACCTTTGATAAATCTAATAAAAGAAATCTTGAGGAGGATACAATAAAGCATTTGAATATTTTTAATAAGGTTCTTGTTGAAATAATGTCTGGATTACCTAAAAACCTATATGAGGTTTTGGAAATGAGGGGAGTGAATCCTAGAATAGAAGAAGAACATATGAGAAAGTGAATTCTTTTAGATTTATGTCTAGTGATGTCTATTGAGGAAATGAAGTCACTTCTAAACAAAGCTAAGAAGGAACTCAAAAGCAAGACAAGGGTGAACAAGCTTATGATCAGACAAACTGAATAAGTTGCTGAAGAAACTAAGAAAATCTTGCAAGAATTTTTGTTAAGGAACAAAATCAATGTTGTCACTAAAGAAGTACATGTTGAAGGTACGGCATCTATTCTAGTGAATGAAGAGGTAGTCATATAATAGCGCCTAGTCACCTGGCTGAAATTTCTTCTCCTTGATGAATTTATCATGCCATCTCATTCTATGATTCTGCACTACCTCAGTGTGGTGCAAGGCTGCTCTTCCCATCTCATCCAAATAATTTATCTACATGAATCTCTCTTTCTGTTCCTTAGAGATATCCATCCCCAGGTCTATTGCAGTCCTAAGATTCTTATACTCAAATTCAATAGGCATCATGGTTGTCTTCCCATACAATAGTTCAAATGGAGTGAAGCATGTAGTGGTTTCCAAGTGGTCCTGTAGGCCCAAAAAACTTTTGGTAATTTTCTTTCCCAATTCTTTTTGTGGATGGCTACTGTTTTGGTCAAAATGGCTTCCATTTCTCTATCGGTCACCTCAACTTGACCATTGGCCTGACAATGATAAGGGGTAGACTTCCTATGCCATATGTTATACTCATTAACCAAGGTTGTAACAAGGGTTGAAGTGAATTGTGCTCCTTGATCAATTACTATATCTCTTGGGACTCCATCCCATGTGAAGATTTCTTCATAAAGAAATTATGCAGCCTTATTGTCTCTTGCATGCTTCATGGTGTTAACCTCTACCCACTTAGTTACATAATCAGTGCATTATACATAATACTTACCATTTGATGGAGGGTTAATGGGTCCCAAAAAAACCAATCCCCACTTGTCAAAGGGATTGATTACTACTTGGGGATAAAGCAACATCTCATCAGATTTGGTTGGTCGGCCCATCCTTCATGAGCATTAGTTGTATAGTCAAAACTTTTGCAGAGTATGTCAAACTCAAAGAAGAAGGTATCAGGGTCTTCTGTAACAAGTCCATAGAACATAGGAAGTGTTGAAGTAGGGACAATTTTGATGTTGTCAACTTCATTCAAATGAGCAATGGGGAAAGGAAAAGCTGGTTGGTTAGGTCTATTTCTATTTACATCACCCATATCTTATTGATGTATTTCCAAATCAAAGGGGTTATTAATATAGTTAGACATAAATTCAAGGTGGTTACATTCGAATGTCATGGGAAATCTATTGTCGTCGTCGTCTAGTTGACCCTTTAAACAATTCCCTTGCATGACTAGTTGATGACTACCTTTCTCAACTTAGCATCCACAAATTATATTTGCATGGCAATGTCAGTACACATAATAATTTCACATCTATAATTACCTTAAGTAATATTCATCAACCACATGAAAAATAAATATATATAATCCACATAATATGCCAATGTCATTAAAACTCACAGAGATAGGATTAAACCCTATTGGAAAATGTGCCTCAATCTTACTGGCATGTAAAATCCTAAAAGAGAAAAGTTAGTGAGACCCTCTGGAAGTCTTACAGGCTAGCAGTTGTGTTCTAAAATTTTCAAGTACTCAAGTCACCCAAGACTTTTTTTTTTCTTGCCGACAGAGTCATCGGCAAGACATGTCGATCACTATGAGTTTCCCATCTCTTTTTGCTCAAGCAGACCTCTTGTCGACAGGTTGGTTCCTATTGGATATTGGGGAGACTCTTGGGGATGAGTGGCATCAGGGAGAGATGTGAACCTTCGAAATGAATCATTCCAACAGTGTTAGTTTCGCCGAGAGTTGTGTATTTGGTATGAACTCTTGGCAATAGTGTTTCTCTCACTAACAGTCTGTGTTTGATATGAGTTCTTGTTGATACTATTAGTCTCACCGACAGATGGACATTGGGTATGATCTCCTGCCGATAGTGGTGGTCTCTCCGACTGTTCTATATTCAGTATGATGTCTCGCCAATAGCGATGGTCTTATTGATAGAGCTACATGAGTTGAACATCTGTGTGAAGTATTAGTGATAGTGATGGTCTAGCCGATGGTTCTATAGTGGATATCAGTGTGATGTCTTAGTGATAGAGTGAATTTGGGCGACAAGTTTGAACTTGATATGACTCTTGCCGATGGTGGTGACTCTAGGCAATAATGATAGTTGGGCATTGTGGCATTGGGGAGACATGACCTAGTGTCTCACCGACATGTGATACAGTTTGAATGCCTTGATCGAATGACTATCCTACGTGGTATGTTCTGATCCAATCAGAGAAAGAGAATGTAAACAGCTAGTAGTTGGAATATTGTGACCATTATTGTGTGGAAGGTAAACAGATTGTGAGGAGAATGATTATGCTAGGGAAATGGCGGATGCCGATGAACAATTTTTTGATGAGTGACAGTGTTGTTCAATTGAATATAGATTGATCTGTGTAATTTCATTGGATGTTTTCTGAGATTATTTTTGTATAAGGTTGATTAGGAAGTTATGCTACTATAAAAATTGACATCAGAAAGTGAAGTTGTTCTTTGTATGTAATTTTCTTACTGTAATACAAAGAGGCTTTTCTTGGTGTGGTGGGTTTTTTCTCCCGTAAGGGTTTTCCCACATAAATATGGTGTTCAATTGTGTATATTCATTTCTCTGTTCCTATTATTTCTTTCATGAGTATCTTAATTGAACTGTAATTGCAAAATTTAAATTCACCTCTACATTCTTCCCTAAGGTTTTGACGTTGGGAGAGTTTGTTCCACACCTAAGCTTTCCTTACAAGTGGTATGAGAGCCTAGCCAATTGTGTTATCCTTGTGGGTATGTTGGGTTTTTTGTGTCAATTATGTTCAGTGGGAGTCTTGTAGAAGTTTGGTAATTCCAATTACATAATAAGATGGCAAGCACGCTAGGAAAGATTGAAATTAAGAAATTCAACGGCAGTCATTTTGAGTTGTGGAAACTCAAAATGGAAGATCTATTGGTTGATCATGATTTGAGGCTTGCTATGTTTGGAACAAATCCTACAGGCATGAAGCAAGAGGATTGGGACCTTGCAAATTGAATATCAAAGGGGCTGATAAGGCTCTATTTAGCAGACTTTGTTCTTCTGAATGTTCATGAAGAAAAGACATCTTCTCTGTGGAAAATACTAGGAGCTATTTATCAGGGAAATTCCTTGGTGAATAAGTTGTTCTTGAGGAAGAAGTTGTACTCTTTGAAACTATAGGAAGGAGCATCTATTGCTGATCATTTGAATGCTTTCAACATGTTAATTGGTCAGTTAGCATATGTGGGTGTCAAGATTGATGAAGAAGATCGTTGTATGCTACTATTATGTTCTTTGCCAGATTCTTGGGATCACTTGGTGATGGCTATTGGGAGTATGACATCCACTTTTAAGATGGAAGATGTTGTTTCTTCTTTGTTATTAGAAGAAATGAGAAGAAAATATTCTGAGATGGCAAAGGAGGATCTTGTTGTTCAAGGGAGATCGAAAGAAAAAGACAAGAAGAAGGAAAAGAAGTCTAAATCAAAATCAAAAGGGAGATCAAAGTCTCCTGGCAAGAAGTCCAAGGTGAAGTAATAGAATTGTGGGCAAGCTAGTCATTTCCGTAAGGATTGTAAAGAGGAGAAAAAGAAGAAGAAGAAGAAGAATTCTGACAATGACTCTTCTCAAAGTGATGCAAATTCCTTCATTACAGCCTTGGAAACTCAGGCATCAGATGATGTGTGGCTGATTGATTCTGGAGCATCTTTCCACATGACATCTCATAGAGACTGGTTCACTAAGTATAAAAATATGATGGTGGAAGTGTGTATTTGACAAGTGATTCATCTCTGGAAATAGTTGGTCATAGAAGAGTTAGAATTCAGTTCCCTAATGGTAGAGTAAAGGGAATCAATGATGTAATGCATATACCAGGTTTGGCTTGAAATCTACTTTCTATTAGTAAACTAAATGATGTAGGAGTTCAAGTCTCTTTCCTTGGTAATGGCTGCAAAATGACTAGAGGCTCCATGGTGCTAGCTAGGGGTGCATGTATTGGTACCTTGTATAAGCTAGATGCACTTGTTGTTCAATGCAATAGTGTCTCTGTAAAGTCATAGAAACCTACTCATGGAGAGAAAGAGGAAAAAGTTCCTGATTGTACAAACTTTATGGAAGTTAAACTTCTAGTAGAAAACACTATTCTCTAGCATCATAGGCTAGGCCACATTGGAGAAAAAGGTTTAAAAACCTTGAAAACTAAAAACTTGGTTGAAGGGCTTGATGATTGTAACCTCAAATTCGAGTTTTGTGAACATTGTATATATGGTAAACAACATCGTGTTTCATTCTACTCCAGTCCTCACAAATCTTTTGGTTTACTTGATTACATACATTCTAATGTTTTTAGTCTAGTAAATGTTCCTTCTTTGTCTAAATCAAGATATTATGTATCGTTCATTGATGATTATTTAAGATCATTTATTAATTTTTTGAAAATTAAATCAAAAGTGTTCAGTCATTTTAAGGAATTTAAGAACCTTGTGGAAAATCATACTAGAAGAAAAAAATGTTTAAGGATTGACAATGGCAGTGAGTTTTGTTCTGATGAGTTTGAGAGGTATTATAAAGATCGTGGGATTAAACGACATAAAACTACACCCTACACTCCGCAGCAAAATGGAGTTGTTGAAAGGTTCAATAGGATAGTGATGGAAAGAGCACCAAGTATGATGAGTAGTGCTGGCTTGGAGGAGAAGTTCTAGGCTAAGGTAGTTGCAATAGCATGTTACTTGATAAATCGTTCTCCTAATTCCTCTCTTGTTAAGAAAACACCTTTGGAAGCATGGTCTGGAAATAAGCCCTCTCTGAGACACATTTGAGTCTTTGGATGTGAGGCATATGCATATGTGCCAAATGAAAAAAGATCTAAATTGGAAAACAAGGCTATTAAATGTATTTTTATTGGTTACAGTGTTGGCATAAAAGGATACAAGCTTTGGAATCCTGATACAGAGAAGGTTCTATACAACAAAAGTGTTATCTTTCGTGAGCTGAAGTCTTATACTTTGGATCTGCAGTCAGAGACTAAATCAAAAAATAAAAATGATGTAGTTGAAATTCCTTTGACACCAGATAAAGAGGAATTGAAAATTCAAAATGTACCTGAAACTGAGGAGAGCTCAAGTAGTTCTAAGAGTTCTGAATAAGAAGATCAACCTCAGCCTTAGCTTGTGAGGAGGTCAACATGTGAAATAAAGCAACCTAATAGGTATGGGTTTTCTTTGATAGATTCTACTTGTGCCTATGCTTTAATTTCTAGCACTGATGAACCTAGGACTATGAAAGAGGCATTTAGAATGTCTGATTCAGACTCTTGGTTGGAAGCCATGAATGAAGAAATGGCATCATTAGAAAAGAATGATACTTGGAGTTTGGTGCCCTTTCCTGAAGGTGGAAAAGTTGTTGGCTACAAATGGGTATTTAAAAAGAAAATAGGTCTAGATGGCAGTGTGGAAAAGAATAAGGAAAGGTTGGTTGCAAAGGGATACTCCCAAGTAGAGGGAATTGATTATGGAGAAATCTTTTCTCTTGTAGCTAAGCTAACGTCTATGAGATTTCTTTTGTCACTTGCAACAATGTATGACTTAGAGATTGAACAGATGGATGTGAAGACAACATTTCTTCATGGTGATCTTGAAGAAGAAATTTATATGTCGGGCAGCTTGAGCACTTTGTGGAAAAAGGTAAAGAAAAACTGGTTTGCAAGTTGAAAAAATCTCTGTATGGTTTAAAACAATCTTCTAGAATGTGGTACCAGAAGTCTGACACTTTTGTTTTGTCATTGGGGTTTGTAAGATTGAAATCTGATCATTGTGTGTACTACAAAGCTGAAAATGATCAATTTATTATTATTGCTCTCTATGTTGATGATATGATGTTCATAGGCAATAGTAAGTTAATGATTTCTAATCTAAAATCTTAGTTGTCTACAAATTTCAAAATGAAAGATCTTGGTGCAGCCAGATTTATTCTAGGAATGGAAATAACCAGGGATAGGAAGAGTAGAAAACTTTGGGTCAGTCGGGGTAAGTATATTAATACTATTTTGGAGAGATTTTGTATGATTGATTGCAAGCAGCTTGTTCCAGTTTTGTAGGGAATGAAGCTATATATTGAAGACTATCCAAAATCTCCTACTAAGATAGAGGACATGACCAGAGTGCCTTATGCTAGTGCATTTGGAAGTTTAATGTATGCAATGGTCTGTACATGGCCAGACATTGCCCAAGCAGTGGGAGTACTTAGTCATTTTATGGAAAATCTTGGAAGGACACATTTGGATGTTGTGTAAAGGGTGTTTGGATATCTGAAGGGCACTTTAGAATATGCTTTGTGTTACCATGAAAATTTGGTTGAATCACAGAGGACTCTCAACATTTGAGGATATGTGGATTCTGATTGGGTAGGGGACATTGATAGTAGATCCACCAGTGGATATATTTTCATGATGAATGGTGGTGCAATTAGTTGGATGAGTAAGCGGCAGGCTGTAGTCACTTTTTCCACTATAGGGGCAAAATACATGGCAGCAACACATGCCTATAAAGAAGCAATTTGGTTAAAACATTTGTGTTCTAACATTGGGTTTGATGTTGGAATAATTACAATTTACTGTGATAGTCAGAGTGTTATTTTTTTGGCAAAAAATCCTACTTTCTATGCTAGGACAAAACATATTGATGTGTAATATCATTTTGTACGAGATATGGTGGAGGATGGAAAGGTCTCTTTAGAAAAAGTGGATACTTTGGAAAATGTTGCAGATGAATTGATGAAACCAGTGAGCATAGACAAGTTCAAGTGGTGTGCCAGTTTGATGGTCCTTAGTGCCCATGAATTTTAGTAGTTTTGCTCTGGAGGTGTTAGTAAGATCTTTGTCAAGTGGGAGATTGTTGGAAAATGTACCTCAATATTACTAGCATGTAAACTCCTCAAAGAGAAAAGTTGGTGAGACCCTCTGGAAGTCTTAATAACTAGTAGTTGTGTTCTAAACTTTTGAAGTGCTTAGGTAGCTGAGACTTTGTTTTTGTCTTGTTGATGAGAGTCATCGGCAAGACATGTCGATCGCTATGAGTTTCCCATCTCTTTCCGCCCGGGAAGACCTCTTGTTGATAGGTTGGTTCCTATTGGATATCGAGGAGACTCTTGGTGACGAGTGGCATCGGGGAGAGATGTGAACCTTTGGAATGACTCGTTCCAATAGTGTTAGTTTCGTCTACAGTTGTGTATTCAGTATGAACTCTTGGCGATATTGTTTCTCTTGCCAACAGTCTATGTTCTATATGATTTCTTGTTGATACTGTTAGTCTCACCGATAGATGGACATTTTGTATGATCTCCTACTAATAGTGGTGGTCACTTTGATTGTTCTATATTCGGTATGATGTCTTGTCGATAGCGATGATCTTTTTGATAGAGCTACATGAGTTGAACATCAGTGTGAAGTCTTAGCGACAGCGATGGTCTAGATGATGGTTCTACAGTGGATATCGATTTGATTTCTTAGTGATAGAGTGAGTCTAGGTGACAATTTTGAACTTGATATGACTCTTGCCTATGGTGGTAATTCTGGGCGATAATGACAGTCAGGCATTGTGGCATCGGGGAGACACAGCCTAGTGTCTCACCAACATGCAATACAATTTGAATGCCTTGATTGAATGACTATCCTACGTGGTATGTTCTGAGCCAATTAGAGAAGCGGAATGTAAACTGCTAGTAGTTGGACTGTTGTGACTATTCCTGTGTGGAAGGTGAACAAATTGTGAGGAGAATGATTATGCTAGGGAAATGGTGGATGACGATGAACAATTTTTTGATGAGTGACAGTGTTGTTCAATTGAATACAAATTGATCTATGTAAGTTCGTTGGATTTTTTCTGAGAGCATTTCTGTACAAGGTTGATCAGGAAGTTATGCTGCTATAAAAATTGACATTAGAAAGTGAAGTTGTTCTCTGTATGTAATTTTCTTACTGTAATACAAAAAATCTTTTCTTGGTGTGGTGGGTTTTTTCTCCTGTAAGGATTTTCCCACGTAAATCTGGTGTTCAATTGTGTATGTTCATTTCTCTATTTCTATTATTTCTTTCACGAGTATCTTAATTGAACTATAATTGGAAAATTTAAAGTCACCTCTGCATTCTTCCTTGAGGTTTTGACATTGGGAGAGTTTTTTCTGCACCTAAGCTTTCCTTACAAACCCAATGTCAATGGTCTAAGGGAAACATTATGAAAATATCAACACTTAATCATTAAATTTCATGAAACTGCCAGCAAATAAACTATAGATTCTACCCAAAATTTGACCAAAAACTAGGCTCGTCAACATGTTTGTCTTTTCCTAAATTTACTAAGGACAATGAGAAGATGGTTAAGGATCTTGAAAAATAGTTAGATGTTATTTATGAAGCTTTTGATCCTTTAGTTGATGGTGTTGGAAAGCAATAAGGTTAGGTGATATCTCTACTTGACAAGATAAAGAACTTGAAGCATGATAATGATAAAATTGTGGAAAGAGCATGTGAGCTTAGAGGCCTAATTGGTCTGAGGATGGAAACAATGTTGAGTTCATTGAAGGAAGCTGAAAATGCTATGGCGGTCAGTGATCTAGTGACCCTTGAGTCAGAAAAAATGAAATCTTATATATTATGTGGTCACATGACGATTCTAGAGAGTCTCAATAAAGGTTGGGACACAAGTTTGAATTTGTTGAAGACAAATTTTGCAGTTATTTTCAAATTTGTGTAAGCTATAAAATCATGTTTGTATAGTTTGAAGTTTTTGATTTTTGGTATGAGGTTTCCCCATTTTTTCCATTGATGTCAAAGGGGGAGAGTAGTACAGTGAAAAATGTATCTTAGGGGGAGTTATATTTTTTTTGTTGTGACTAAAGAACTTTCTAAAGTTTTGATTGAAGTTTCTAAGTTGGTAGTGTAATTCATGTTGGTACTGATCCGACACTTAGTCATTTTTCAGTAAGGGTTGCCATCAATGCTAAAGGGGGAGATTGTTGGCAAGAGACAATACAAATTTTTTTGGTGTTTTCATTAATGGCAACCCTAGTTTGTGATTGGATCCACACGTCATCATTTGATCATATCGGCAGTTAGATCAAAGACAATTAAGGAAGAATAGAGCATTTGACAATTTTATGTTAATTGATCCACATGAAGATTTTATGTTATTATTTTGAGTTTTGGATCTTAGGGGAGGCTGATTGATGTATTTATTGTGTTATCTATAAATCTTAGTGCCTCATATCAATTTTTGTGCAAGTTAGAAGATCTGGTTGATTAACTTTCTATTCATTAGTGCTTGAAGGCCAACTCGGTTGACATAGCATGTTGTAGATATTTGAGGAGTAATTATTTAAGGTTTTTGGTGTTTGAGCATTTTGATTTGTGTCCTAACTAAGTTATGTCCAACTATTGTGGATGTGCATTAATTATTACTCATGATTTGAGCTAACAGTTGTAAATATTTTTGAGTTTTATTGAAGCTGACATGTTGCAATTAAACCCTTAGTCACAGATATATATAGGTGATCGAATATATAATTTTGATATATGCACGAAGTGTGTTGATGTGTATTGAAAATTCCAAAAGGGTTATAGAGCGATTATGCACAGTTTCACTTTTATTAACGATTTTGTGATGCGAGTTGAAGCAGAATAGAGAAAAAGCACAAAATCAGTCAGAAGGATAGAGATCAATTGTTGAGCCTAACCAGAACTATAATCTAGAATTTGTAGATGTTAACTTCTCATTTCAATCTTTTGGATCTAATCCAAAATTTTGTAAGGCAATAAGACTTTCTATTTTGAGCAGTGAGCTCTAGGTAGTGTGCTTGAATGCAAGCACATTCCCATTTTGTAAACATATTTTTGAGTATACTCATATCATATTGTGGATTGGCCATCCACAATGGTTTTTCCCCTAATAGGGTTTCCACGTAAAAAAATCTTGTGTTATGGTGTTGTTGTTGCTTGCTTTATGTTTATGCATATTACTTTTGGTTGAATGTTATAAGTTTTTGAAGGTCAGATGAATAAAGTTAAAAATTCCCTCTCAGTGTTCCTTGTTTCCAAAAGGGATCTCAATCTCAATGGGGAGAATGGCTTCTAATCTATAGAATAGGGAGAATAGGGTTGCACCTATTGGCATGAAGATACTTGTTTAGTAAACCCATAGGGTGAGATTTAGTTGTAGGTGCTAGTCATGACTAGCTTCATTAAATGTCTTCTTTAGGATTTTCAAGATGGTTTTATTAGAAGCCTTAGCTTGGTTGTTACCCTGGAGGTAGTGTGGAGTAGAAAAGTGATGTTGGATATTGAATTTTTGGCATAGGTCTTGAACATCCTAGTTTTTGAAAGGTGTCCCATTATCTGAGATAATGACTTGAGGGACACCATAGCGACAAATGAGGTAGTTCAAGATGAACTTTGAAATCTTCTTTCCTCTTATATAGATCATGAGAATGGATTCTACCCACTTTATGAAGTACTCTATGGTAGTGATAATGAACCTATGTCCACTAGATGAGGTGGGAGTGATTTTACCAATGAGATCAAGCCTCGACTATGAAAAGGGCCAAGGCAATACAATCGGTTGGATCTCTTGAGCTAGGGCATGGATGAGGTCCCCATGTTGGAATTGTAGGAATTTCTTGACATATTCATGAGCTTCACTCTCCATCATAGGCCAGTGGCACTCCATTCTTAGTAGTTTCTTAGCCAAGGTTATACCACTCAAATGTGATCCACAAATGCCATCATGTACCTCAATTAAAGTAGTTAAAGCTACCTCAGCATTTAGGCATCGTAAAAGGGTTCCTTCAATATTCCTACAGTAGAGGGTGTCACCTAAGATAACAAAATAGGATGAATTCTTGACAAATTTTATTTTTAGGTTTAGGGTGATATCGGCAGGGAGGACTCCTATTTTCAAGTAGGTGTATATGTCATGGTACCAAAGATTACTGGGACCACCAATTTCACACACAAACTCAAACTCTAGTACCTCGAAAGCTGGTACAAGAAGTTGCTCTACTAGGAATTCAAGTTTATGGACATTGTGTGGGATATCTAGTAGTGATATGATTGTTTCCATAGCATCAGTTTTACTATTGTTTTCCCTTGATATTTTCTCAAATGTGATGTCAATAAATAATTCCTTGAGACTCTCCAATAGTTTCGTGTATGGGGTCAGCTTGTCATCCTTTGTTTGGTATTCATCATTGACCTGATTGATGATTAGTTGCAAGTCTTCATAAAATTTAAGGGCCATGATCTACCATTGTACTACAATTCAGAGTCCTATAACTAAAGCCTCACACTCTACAATGCTATTTGTGCAAGGAAAAGATAACTTATATGACTTTGGTATCCAATCTCTTTGTCGTGTGATTAAGAAGACTCCTGATCCTTACACATGCTATGTGTAAGACCCGTAAAATATACTTTCCAATGATCTATTGCACTTAGATTAAAGATTGAATCATTGAGAAATTCTAATATTAATGGGTTCTCTAAATATATTAGCAATTCAGCTAGTTGATCTACAATTACCTACCCTTTAATGGCTCCTCATTCTACATACTCAATGTCATACTCCATCAGGATCATGAACCATTTAGTTGTTCACCCTGTGAGAGTTGCTTTGTAAAGTATATACTTGAGAGGATCTATTTTAGTGATGAGCTATATGTGATGAGCCAACATATAATGCCTAATTTCTTTTATAGAAAACACTAATGCTAGGCATGCTTTCTCAATGAATGTGTAATTCAGCTCGTTTCCTACCATGGTCCTACTAATATAGTAAATATCTCATTCTTTCCCATTTTCATCATGTTGAGCTAAGAGAGCCCCAAGTGTTGTTGTTGATGCTGATATGTACAGGATCAATGGCTTGTTCTAAATTGGAGGCATTAGGACTGGTGGTGTTAGCAAGTACTCCTTAATTATGTTGAATGCCTAATCACATTTCTCATCACAGTTGTATGCTACCCCCTCATGGAGGAGATGAGAATATGGGATAGCTAAGTTATCTACTAACTACGCTATGAATCAGCAGATGGATTGGACCCTTCCCTGTAAACCCCTTAACTACTTTAGCATTCTCAGTGTTTTCGTCTCAATAATTGCTTTGAATTTGGAAGGATCTATCTCGATTCTCCTCATTGATACAATATACCCTAGCAACTTCCTTGATTTTACCCCAAAGACACACTTCTTAAGATTGAACCTAACCTTGTACTCTTATATCCTGTCAAAGATGGAGCTTAGTGTTGCTATGTGATCTCAATGTTTTTTGGATTTGGCTAATATGTCATCCACACAGTCTTCCATAGGTTTTTGTATCATGTTGTGGAAGATTAACATCATATCTCTTTGGTATGTAGCTCATGTGTTTGTTAACCCAAACAACATCATGTTCTAGTAGTAAGTCCCCCATGGATAGGTGAAAGTTGTCTTATGTTGATCATCTTTAGCGATCATAATCTGATTGTACCCTAAAAACCCATCCATTAATGGTAGCATTTCATGCCCTGTAGTCATATCCATAATCATGTCTATATTTGGGAGGGAAATCATCCTTAGGGAATTCTTTGTTTAGGTCCTTGAAGTCAGTGCAGATGCGGATGCCTCTAGTGGGCTTAGAAATAGGTACAAGATTCGAAACCCACTCTTGATACTCAATTGGTCGTATCAAACCAACATCAAGGATTTTCTATAATTCAAATTTGACAAGTAATGTGGTCTACAGATGCATCTTTCTCAACTTTTGTCTTACTGGTTTCTCCTCTAGATAGATGACTAGATGATGAACCACAACCTTAGGATCAAGACCAGGCATGTTAGCATAGGTCCATGCAAAGTTTACCTTTCTCTCTCTCATAAATGCATCCAAAACTTCCCATTCTTCAATCAAAAGTGATTCTACATATAAGGTGATATGTGGTGTTTCTTCAGTCCCTAGATTGACTAGGTTGCATTTTTCCTAATGAATAGCACTAAGGGGAAGATCGAATCCCTCATTCTTTGGTGCCTCAGAGAGGTTTTCACCATTGGATACATCTTTTTTTTTTACTATTTTTGGGTTAGAAAGTGTCATAGTATGGTTTTCACTTAAAGAAAAATATTACTCTTATATTTTCACTTTTATGACTAAAAGATTCAATCATTTCCCCATAGTAGGCTTGTGTGTCTAGCTCAATATCAAATTCTTCCTTATGATCTCCATATGGTATCATATCCTGTAGTCCCATCAATTTTGAGAGAGCCTCATTGTTTTTGAATGTGTCTAAGATCGATGGTACTGGTTGGTTGTAATAGATGAGTTGGGGGTAGACAAGTTTTAGCTCATTGGTCTAGTTACTTGGTTCAAAAGATAGGGTACTAATCATGAAGAGGGAGGAATCCTCAAATAACATGGGTAGGTCAATGATAGGGTCCTTGTCACACATATCAGTTATATTGAAGGTAGAGTTATCTAAAGGTAAGCCTATGGATACCAATAACTAAGGAGGAGCTTTGAATTTTTTAACTGGGGCACCTTTGCCACATATGGTTATCTCCGAAGGGGTACATCCAAGGCCAAGATTCTTAATTCACTTCTCAGCAATGATAGGTTCTAATAGGTTGTTGTCATTTTTCCCAAGTTTCTTGTTCTTGTTGTATCCCATGCCAAGCATTAACGACAGTCCTTTGTTTTCATTTTTTAATTGGGGTGCCTTTGCCACATATGGTTATCTTCGAAGGGGTACATCCAAGGCCAAGATTCTTAATTCACTTCTTAGCAATGATAGGTTCTAATAGGTTGTCATTTTTCCCAAGTTTCTTGTTCTTGTTGTATTCCATGCCAAGCATTAACGATAGTCCTTTGTTGTCATTATCCATGGGAAGATTAGGTATGGGCCTTCATCTTGGTATAGCAGACTTGATACATATTTTTCATCTACTACCTCTTTGCTTAGGTCTCCCCACTTTTTGAAGGTGTTGGGTTATGCTTTGAAGGTCTAGGATGTTGTGTTGATTCGATGTGGTTTCCCATGAGATCTACGAGATTGAGGTAACTCTCCTATTACAAAAGAACTCTTTTTCATTTTAAATTCCCCACATCCATTATCTTGGATAATGAATTTTATATCAGAGATGTCTGAAATGGAGGGTGTCTTTGTCTTAGAAGTGGAGGCTAGGGTAGACGGGTGTATATACAAAGATGTGGGTCCCTCATAATTCTTTGGGACTTGATAGATCTTGTAGTACTTGGCCTCCAAATTCTTGCAATAATAAAATGGTTTAGGATCCCCATGGACTGTGACTTCTTGATTTTGATAAGGAAACTTAACACATTGATGGAATGTGGATGCCATAGCTTGCATCCCATGGATCCATGGGCACCCTAGGAGGATATTGTATGGTAATTCAAGGTCAAGGACTTGGCATATTGTTTCCATGATAGTTATCCTACCTAAATAAGGAGTTGAATAGTGCCTTGAGACACCCTTTCTTGGTCATCATATGCCTTGATAGTGATACCCTTTCCTTTTATAGTGTCATCTCTAGAGAATCCAATATTGTTTACTAGTTTTAGGGTACAAATATTTAGACCTACACCTCCATCCACCAAGATGCATTTGACTTTATTCTTATCAACTAGGACTTCTAGGTGGAGTGCACGATTATGAGATGGTTGCATTGGGAAGTCCTACTTAGAGAATGTTATGAGATGTGACATAGTGATATGTCTAACCATAGCTTGGAACTGGTTTGCATCAAGATCTATTGGGATAGAGGAGGTAGCTAGGGCCTCTTCTAGGATTTTCCTATGTGCAAGTGACATTTTTAGTAACTTCATGATGGAGATCTAAGTGGGGGCTCTTTTCAATTGATCTAGGACATTATAACCATTGGGAACAGATTTCAAATTAGAGGTGGGTGCCTAGGGTGGTTGTGATGGTCTGGGTGGTTGTGATGGTCCCAGAATGGTGATTATGCCACCACATGTGGTGACCCCATAGTAGGCTCTAGCTCCCTTAATGTTGACAACTGTGACCCACTCATCTAAGGATGCAACATGGTTGTAAACACGGTTCACATTGTTATAATTTTCCTTACCATTTTTGTTTCCTTTATTGTGATCTGGCATTGGATTTATGTATATTTTAATATCTTGATTCCTTGTGGGTTGTTCAATGTTTATGGTCTTGTCATCAATGAGGTCTTGGATTAAATTCTTCAATCTTATATAGCTAGTTATCATGTGTCCCTTAATTTTATGAAAATCACAAAGGTACTTTTCATTATACCATGGTGGTTTAACTTGAGGCTCTTTATAGTTTTCATAAACAGGATTTTTGATGAGATTTTCCTATTCCAGTTTTTACATAATAGATTCAATTGATTCCCCAAGTGGTGTGTATTTTTGTTTGGGGGCATACTTGTTCCTTGGGGGTGGTCCCCCTTGAGTATTTAAGTTATTGACTACCTAATTGTTGGGTTGTTGTGACGATGTGTTGGCTTGTGTGTTGTTTAGGTTATTGGCTTGTGATTGTTGATATGATTGAGTGTTGTTCCTTGGGGCACTAATAATAACATTGGCCTCCACAACGCCATCGCTAGTGAAATTCTTGTTCTTTTCCCATGTGCAAGTTTTTCCATTGTAGCTGGTTGATGGACAATTTTATTGATAAGTAGGTGTCCCACCTTATGAAATAAGGGCTCTTTCTATGTTGAGCACCTTGGGGATCAACTAGTCATCTTTTGTTAAGCATTACATTTTTAGATGGAAAGACAAGGTCCCTTCCAAATTGGTCATGATAGTCTCGACTTGTTGTTCTTCTGGAATACCCCACTCGCTTCTATTGGCCTTAGATCACCATCATTGCAAGAAAGATGTGAATGTTTCTCCCTTGGCTTGTTTTAGGAAAGATAATTCCTCTAGAATCATCTCCATGCCTATGTTGAATGAGTAGTTTTGTATGAATAGTCCACAATTTCTCGGAAATTTTTGATTCTAAGGGGAAGACAAGAGAACCATTCCATTACTAGACTAGCCAAACTTTGAGGGAAGAGTAAAATTAGATAAGAATCATTGTATGCAACCTCCATACAATGTACATGGAATTCCTTGATGTGATCTTCAGGATTTCCCATCCCATGGTATTTGTAAAATTTAGGTATCTCGAATCCTTGTGGGAAGGGTACCATTGCAATGCTTCTATCAAAAGGATAGGGACATAAATTCCTTTGTGTTTTCATTGTCTTTTCTGATTGTAGGTCCAAGACTTGTTGTGAGAGTAATTTTTTTTGCATGGACACATCACTTTGTGGATCAGAAGGTGGGATGAATGTGTTTTGGGGTGGTTTGATTGTTTGAGTGACGGGTGGGATTTTTTGTGTGTTTTTGGGAGGTTGTTGCAAGTTTTTCTATGCCAAGAATGCTTGTTGGTATGCCTATAGTTGTTTCTATTCCAACAATGCTTGTTGTTGGGCTAGTAGTTGGGTTGCTTCTTGTTGTGCTTAGTATTGTTACAAAGCTTGTTGATAGGCTTGCTAATAAGTTTCTTGTTGTTGTGCTTGATATTGTGCTTATGCTTGTGCTTGAGCTTGTTGAACTTGATATTGATCTTGTGCCTAAGCTTTCACTTGTTGAGAAGCTTGGGAAGCCTGTGTGTCTTGGGAAACTTATGTGGATTGTGCAGCTTGTGCGGCTTGTTGCTTTTGCAATAAAGCTTGTGCTTGCACTTGAGTAGCCTGTTGTGCTCATTGTGCAGCTTCTTATGCTTGTGATTGTTATGTAGCTTGTCTTGCAGCTTATGTAGTTTGTTGGTTTTGGAATTATTGTAATGCCTTTTGATAGGCTTGTTGGGTTTCTTGTAGCATGATGTTGTATTGATTCACCATGTTTGGATTTGGTGGTGGTAGTGGAGGATTCAGAATGGTGTGAGATGGAGTGATGAGATTTTGTTGAGGTGGTTGTTGAGATGCTATTTGAGTGATGATGAGGGGTTGTGTGGTAGATGGAGCAATTGATATGCTAGGTCCTTGGCAGACCATATTTTTGGGTGTTATAGATGGTGTGGTGATTGATTGTGTTGCGTGGATTGATGTCACCTTTTTTTGTGATATTAGTGGCATGTTTGGAGGATTTGGGATGTTGATTTGATTTGTGATTGGAGGATTGTTTTGGTTTGATTGATTTGGGATTGGTATGTTAGGTAAAGGGGGTTTCCCTAAACCAATGATTGATGTGGATGTTGATGTGAGAGGAGGAAATGGTGGAAATATTGGTGGTGTTTCCTTTAAAGAAAGTTATGACGAGGCATCAAATATTCCCCCTTGTCCAAATAGACCCGTTGTTCCTTGTGATACCATGGGGAGAGAGACTTTTGTATCAAGACAATATATGGTGATGCAGCAAAGGCAGATGGATTATTGGTGTTATAGAAAATGAGTGGAACGTATGGATTTTTTGGGTCTTGAGGGATGGTATTTGGTAGAACCAAGATGGTGTTTGCATCTAAATCTTGGTTATTTACAAGGGGATGTGTTTGAAGAGCGTGGATCAATGAACTCCCCTTGGTGATTATGGGTTGACTTGGAGCATGAGATGATGTGGGTTGTATGATGGGTTGGACAATATTTTGAAAGATGGTGTGAATGGTAAAAGCAACATATTTTCAAGAGGTTTTTCCACAATAGTGATCACATCATAATCAAAAGGGATTTTAGCCCCTTCCTTTTCAAATGCTAACATATATTGTGAAGGATTGAGTCTCATCATGGTGTTGACAATTTTGTGATTTTCAAGATTTTGGACTAGCTCCATCATTTCATCTTGGGTCATTCCATGAATATTGTTTGTGATATCCTCCACTTGACAACCTTCTTCTTGTGTTATTTGAGATTGGTCAAATGGAGGATTGGTAGGTCTCATGGGATTGGTTTTTGTTTGACTTGGATCACTTGATGTAGATGTTTACGTATTTTGTTCCATATTCTTCTTGTGTTGAGATCTAGTTTGGACCATAAAACAATGATCAAATTTTAGGAATATGGGAGGTAAACCTCTAACTCCTTAGGTTTGTCTAAAATTTAGGTACAAAAAACAAAAATCTAGGATGTTTAAGGATCAAACGTTTGATGATGAGATAAATGAAAGCTGGATGATGTGGATGTTTGAACTCTTAAAACCCTTGGAGGAGATACTAGACTTTAGGACTTTTTGGATTTTGACTTTGGATTTGATTTGGATTTTGGATAATGAACTTATAAAATCCAAGATGTTGGATGTTATCTTGGAATAAACTTTCCCACAAGGATGATAATTTTTAAACTAAGTATATGAGGAAGGATTCATCCACACACACTTAGTCAAACAAGGTGTTTTTTATTTTGATTTGAAGGATTTGCTAAAATTATAGTATGAATGATTTTTTCTAAGATTCTAAATTTTTTTTGTGATATGGGATTTTGATTTGATGGGGTGACAAATGAAGGTGTCGATTTTGATCCTAGGTGAACCCAGAGAGACTTTTGTTTGCAAGACCTCGGTATTGAAGAACATGCTATACTTCTAGATAAGTGGTTAAAATTGAGCATTCATATCTAGATTGTTCAAAGGAATGATTATAAAGAACCTTGTGAATTTCTTTCTTATCTTGGGATGTTTTTTTTTGTTGCACTTCCTAATGTACTTCTTGCTGGCTTTTTGAGTATGACACCTAAAATTGGAACTTTTTCACAAAGACTTTTATTCTTGGATTTTGACCTTTTTGTCATGATAACAAGCACATGTGTGGGGTTCAATTGTATTTTATCTTTGGTTAATGGATTATTTTTACCACAAACACACTTTCTTTCTTATCTTTTCAAACTGAGTGTCTATGTCTCAATTTCTTTTCATCCCACAAGGACCATTATGTGGAAATCAAGAGAATCAAGGCAATAGTTCCCTAATGTTGAATTTAGAGAGAAAATTGAGATATAGGCCCAAATGCTTAGAAGCCTCTAAGGATAGAATCCTTAGAGACTAGTAGTAATACTTGGAATTTTCAAAGGTATTTTCTCTTCCTAAAGGGTTTGAAGTTTGATGACCTTGTTGAATGTTTTTTCTCAATATTTTGGACTTCAAGCAATGTGTTTGACTTGCAAATTGTACAACCCTAGGATAGAAAATCCAATATTTGTTGAATTCTCACTTTGATTTCTTTAGTTGTGCTTATTCAGAGAAGATGATTAGAAGCTTGACCACACTAGCTCCCCTCTGCGGAAGTCACTTCTATGAGTCAGCCAAGCTTTGATTTCTCATGAATCTCCCATGAAAAAATCTTCATCTCTACTAAGAAACACAAGTATGTGGGATGGATTTAGAGGTTTGACCTCTTGTACCAACAAATAGAAAAATATTTTGGCTTCTACACAAATTGGTTTTTAGTCAATGCATCCATTCAGGTGGGTTATACATACAACAAGATCTTGTAGAGGTTACACTCTATAGGGTTTCATGCACCATGTGGATACTGATGGAATCACTTATCGACATAACCATTCATGATACTTTAACTTTCCTCAAGCATCCATTTTATATAATAGTTGGAAGTGGCTTGGCTTTAGCCTGTTACGGATTTTGGATCGTTCCTTTGGGGTGAGTACTTTTTCCAACCAAGGAAGGCCCTTTAAAGGTAAACAATAGCAAAGGAGTAAATTTTTAGTTTGATCACCTAACACACTTAGGAGGGAATAGACACAATGCCTCTTCTTCACACTTACACAATTTGTTCAATTTTAAACCCAAACTTGAAGTGTGGAGGCAATCTTTTAGAAAATATTATATCACTAAAATGTTTTTGATTCTCAATATCACTGTGAAGTGTGAGAGAAGTGTATACGCATTTGAATGGTATTATTTTGTAAAGAAGATTAGAAAAAAAATAAGCACAAGCTCATTTTAAATCCTTAAAGGAAATACTGAGTTCTTTTTATAGCACCAAAACCAAATGTTGAATTTGCTTGTTCAATTTTAGACCCCAATCAAAATCTATTAATTTTCTAAGGTTCAATTTTAACCAACTTGACAAATCTTGAGTTGTAGGTTAATTTTAATCTAAAATTGACTCTAGTTGGTCCTAGGAAATGAATTGAAGAAATTGAAGTCCTAAATTATTACAAAAGAGCATTCAAAAATTCTTTTAAGTCTTCAAACTTTGATCCTCCCCTACTTCATGCAATTGTGGTGTTGGACTACAAATGTGGTGCTCTGTAAATGTCAAATGTGATGCTGAAATATAGAAGTGATGCTTTGGTGACTACAAAAGTGGCACTCTATAGAAATAGAGAGCGCAGATGCGGTGCTATTACAAAAGCAGCGCACTCTAGTGAGAAATTAAGACAGAGAGTAGAGAGCATGAATGTGTTAGTGAATCAAAGGTGATGTGATAGAAGCATACATATGTGGTGCGACATAGTGAATGTAGTGCTATATGAAAAAAGTGGTGCTCTACGGTGTCACATTTGCAAAAAGGCTACGTCATGTGCCTATGTCTACAAAAAATATTGAGAAATCAAGTAAAATTTGACATGTTAGATTGATCAACCCTCCTTCTAGCACCAAAATGTGAACACCAAACCTGCACAAGCTAACAAGAGATCAACAATCAAGTGTCAAACATGTTATAGAAGTCAATCTAATGTTCCCTATGAGATTCTTTAGCCAAATTCAAGAGAAAGCATGAAAATAACAAGAAACTAATGAAATAGAACATGCGAACCAAATTAAACTAGCTAAACCTTCATCCCATAGGGGGATTGATGCTCCTTTGATGTGGAAATAATCCCTTTCCCAATCCCTTTGATAAGCTTGATGATTGAAGATGATTCAAATGTGAAATTGGCTATAATCTACCTAAAATGCTTATAAAAATGATGAAAGCTATGGAGTGAAATTCCTATAGTGATAATGCATGAAGTTGTGGAACCATATATTATGAAAAGGATCCCTCTATTTATAGAACTCAAGAGTTGAAGAATAGAGGAAATTGGTGAATGTGGGAAAAATGAGAGCCAATGAGAATGTGCCAAGTGTCACAATTCTATTGGAGGAAGTCAGAGAACATTTTGGGTAATGTGTGAGTGGAGGAGGATGGAAGAGAAGTAAATGTTGTTGGTTGAAAATTTGAAATTGATGTAAGAGGAATTGAATGAGATTTGAGAGGATGTAAGAGGATTTGAAAGGTTGTAAGAGAAGTTATTGAAAATATGAAAGGTTTTTGAAAACCTTTAAAGGGAAATTGAGAGGTTGTTGAGAGCAATATTCCGTGGAATATGCCTTAGTGAGATAAAATAGATAAATTAAATAATTAATTAAAACTATTTTCATCTACAACTTGGTTAGTTGACCATGGTTTATTTAACTCTTGAAGAGTTAAAAGCTAGAGGATTTGATAATGATGATTAGAAAGTTGATTTAGGATTGATTAATCTAGAATTAATTAATTGGAGTGAATTAGGAGATGTGACATTTGATTTGATTAATTGTTTATCAAATGAGAGGATTTAATTAAATGATTTGATTTAATTAAATAAGATGAATGATGAATTAATCAATAAATTTAATTATTTGATTAATAGTTGAATTTGTTGAATTTAATTAAATAATGCTAATTATTCAATTAAATGATCAATTTGAGATTATTTTAGAAACCATGTTAGTTGGTCAGAATCAGATATCTAGTATTAATCAAGACTTTTTCGGTGTCTACACAATGAAAAATCCAACATCTTTATGAACACAATTCGACATGGGATGGTAAAGTTTTCTTCTTTTTTTTTATTTCATTATGATTTCTTAGGATTTCATTGTTTGTTTTCAATAGCTTAAAAACTTCATTTCATTAGTAATGGGCATGAATCATGATCTTTGTTTTGAAATAGATTAGTTTCAATTGATTTCATTTATATGTTATCTGCACACTCGATTTCCCCCTTACATAAATAATAACATATATATGTGTGTGTGTATATATATTGGCATGTATATGTATATATAATACATATATATTTGTATACATGAATGGTCACACACATAATACGTATCTACCCATGGGTATATCTAGACATTTCTATCTACACATGCTCATACATAAATATGATCATATGTATGTGTCATCACATATATACATATATATATATACATACCTATATATATGCATATCCAATATACACATAAATATCACAAGATCATGAAAAGGATTCAACACTTTGATTCAAATAGACAAAACAATCAAAAGGATCAAAGACAGTAACCCTAACACACTTATCAACCCAAAAGGATAACAACACATGGTTGAACACATACCAACATTGACTCAACAAGGTTACTCCACTCGGTGTAGTTAATGTGTGCAGATACTCAGATAGTCATGATAATGGTTTCCATACCAACTTCTTCTCCTGGATCATATTCTCCCTCCCCCTCTAAAGGGTTCAATCATTTCCTACATACAACTTAGTACAAAAGAATGAAGTTAACTAATAACATAAAAGTCATTCTCGTTACATTTCATATACATCATTAAAGAATTAAAAATTAATTTCATCATAATGCATATTCATGTATTTCATTCATCCATTGAATATATTAAAGTTGTAATCTTAAATTAAAAACATATTTACTCACAAAATTAGAAGTAATCTGGTAACTTAGAAACAAGGCATAACATTTAAATTATTAAGGAGAGAGGAAGTAGGTGAATGTGGCCTCAATTTATTGTATAATGGAGGCAAGATATGACCTAATGTTCCATATCTATATTTGTTTATTTGAGGGGGTAGGAAATGTGCTCCATAGATCTTTATTTTAAGTTGTAGGGTAAAAACATGTGCTTCATATTTTTATTTGAAATTAATATGCACTACAATAATATAACCATCTTAATACCTTATCTATTTTGTATTGATTAAATATAATGCACCCTTCAATCTAAAGAAACTATTATGAATCATTCCTTACATAAAGTTATGCACTTATTAGATTTGGTTGTTTTTAATTTGAGGTACAATGCCAACCATATTACGTTGGAAAAGTGCTTTAGATTCTAGATTCTAGTGTGGTAAGAAAGTGGTTTTGAGGTATTCATTATGCATCTTGCTCAAATTATATCAAATAAAATTATAAAATGAATTATTAAAGAGTAAATTAGTTCACCTTAAAATGAAGATGATTAAATATTTTTAATTATATGTGTATTTATAGTAAAATTTCTACTACATTTTTAAACAACTAGCATACATATATTAATTAATAATATATGTAAAAAATGTCGAGTTATCACTATTGAGGTGCCTATTGACTTGAGGAAAAATGCGTACATCTTCATTAACATTAATTTCAAAAGTAATATATATGATTTCATTATAGTTTCTATCATTTTTTATTTCAATTCCCATATATAAGGGTACACATTCAAATATATTGGATTTTCCCCCAAATTTATACTTTAATGTTTTGATTAATAGTATCTCTGTAAGTATTTGATTTTAGATTTTATAATGATTAACTTAAAATCATACTGGTCAACTTGTATATAACAAAACATAACATCAACGTCAATCATTTCAATTTAATTAGAACTCAAATACTTTTAATTTGTTTAAAGCAATAGTTTTATTTAGTTAAACATTTATGCACCGGTAATAACTTTTCAACAATATTAAAGAAATAGTGGAACAATCTGACAACTCATGTATTATTATAAATTCATTAATTTTCATCAATCATTAGATTTAGTATTAAAAGCAACAAAGAACAATATAATGGGAAAAATCACACCAACTTAAATATATCCATTTAGTTTATTTAAAATGTTTGAATACATTGTTAACAAGATACACATTCAAGCATTTGAATGACATGAAACCTAGAGCTTTGCAATTGCATCTAATAAAGTTTTTCTCTCAAATGAATAATCAAACTTCTTCTTTTTTATGATAGTGCATTTAATCCTCTGTTCATCATTATAAGTCTCTCTTTTCACTTGAAGTTTAAATGTATATCTATTGAAACAAACTTTTTGTATAATGTGTCCAAACTTCACATCATCTTGTTCCTCATGCTTCAAAATGTTCAATTATTTTGCAATAATCCAAGTGAAAGCAGTATGGTCTTGCACTTTACATTGAATTATATATCTGTAATCACATTCAGGGAAAGTTTTAACACATCTTCCATAATACCACTCACCATTTCTATTAGTATTTACCTTCTTTTCACAGTGCCTAGCTCCATTTTTCAAGGGTCAAGCTACATAAAAAAAATTGTCTACCTTTATGAAAGATAAGGTAGCTTTTATCACTATCCAATAAGGTTTATCAAAGTTACCAAGTTCCTGATCCTCTATTTTTGTGATAATTTTTAACATTTTATCTTCTATTATAGATGATATTTCCTTTGTAATAGAATGATAATGCAGATTCTTCCTTTTTGTATCAAACCAAAATCTCAATTTTTGTGACTCTAGAAGATCTGGATTTATAAGGAGTTGGGATGTAGTAATTTTTCCAACAGATTTTCCACCAAAATCTCTAGTTCATCCAACCTTTATAGCAAGAATGGGGAAAGTTCCTAAATTGAACAATTCTTGGAGTTGTTGACCCTCCTTATTGCAAAAGGTACCCCACATTGTTAATTCCACCATACAACTTGACATTTCTTTCACTTGAAGGGTTCTTTTTTGAGTTTGTGTGGCATTCTTTCTAAATATTGTGTTTGGTGTGTTGATTGACAAAACAACACCAACGATATCAACCATAGAATTGCTTTTCATGCTCTCAATTTCACTTATCAGTGTAAACTGGAATTGTTGTTTTGGTATAAATCTATCCTCCTCCAAACAAAACTCAACTATAGAATTTGTTTCTAATAATATTTCCCATTCATTCTTTAATTGGTTGAAATTCTTTTGTGCATGTTTGAGTCTCCTTTTTGAGATGATAAACACTTTCCCAGCTTCTATGCAATCATAAAACTATTATGCAACTACATTAAAACATGTTACTCTTATTTCACCACCATTTGAATCAACCAAGTCAAAATTAAACGCTTTTCCATCTCCTTTTGCATTGTCAAAATGTCGAAGTTGACCCTTTCTAGTGACTCTCGCCTTTATTGACCATCTATTCTGGTATGGATTCAGTGTTGTAATAGGAATGGTTCTTGTAGGAGGTTCATTTTGTCAAGAAATTGGGTGATTATATGGATTTTTGGTAGGATTCATGCCTACATCATCATCATATAAGAAAAATAGTATTCAATATAATTCAAACATGGCCAAAAGAAAGGAAGAGTAAATGAAATTACTTATAATTTGTTGAATTTTTAATACAATAGAAGACTAAATATCATACCCATATATAAAATTTTGAAATTTCACACTCATGGAACCAAAATTGAAGAACATATGCATGTTACATCAAGTATCTTCTAAAATTTTCAGTCTATTTTCTTCAACCTTTCTCTTGGCAAGTTGTCTACCCTTTTTTATTTTCTCATAACGGTCATATGTGAAAGGTGGCATAATTCGTAATCCTTCTATGGATTTTACACAAGATATAGCTATAAATTTGAATTCCATTCTTTCTCTTGGTCCTATATCAATAGTAGCTTTTGATAGAGTCAAACCCTATGATTTATGAATTGTCAATGCCCATGCTAGTCTTAATGAAATTTGGATTATCTTTCCCCTCTATATTGTTGTAATTGGAATTGTATCTAGGTTATGATTAACAAATGGTATTCTTAAATAGCTATCAAACTTAACCATTACATATGTTGGTGGTTTTGGTGGATCGGTTCCAAGTTTGTTTACAATGTTTCATATATATCCTAAAGCTCCATTGACAAGACCTACTTGTATCAATAGATATGAGGTTAACATAACCCTGACATCTTTACATATCAATAATTGTAGATCCAGTTCATCATTTGAGTACTCTCTACTGCATTACTACCTCCTAATTTTGTTGCATAACTATGTGTAACAGGATGCTTCAATGAGTATAGCATTTTCTTGTTATGACCTTATTAACATTTTCATTTGTGAAGAATAAATGAACACCACTGTCAAACTCCTCAATGCTTGTTTCATCCAATGTCATAGTGGTTCTTGTCATAAGAAATTTCCAATTATCAATTGTTGGGTTGGCATCTCTTAGCTTTGTCAAAAGTTGAAAAAAAAAATTTGGTGGATGGGTATGTATAGAATCATCATGGAAACAATAGGCCCTTAAGTGGCAAAAAATTCAAAAAAATTAGAGTTAGGAAACTTCACATAAAAATTCGAATAAGTTATCCATATTATTTCAAAAATATGTAATAATAGAATTTGTAGCACATTGAATGTATTTTCTAAACTATTAGGTTTTTTTTTTTTTTTAATTATTTGGTGAAAATTTGAAATTTCAATCTAGTAGTGCTTAAATTTTAGGGAAAATATAAGTAGGTGTTTGTCTGACCACCCTAACCATAGTAAAATGATAATATTTTTTTATAAGATTAAATTATATATAAGTAGAAGACTCATGTCTCGATGTAATGCATTTTTTTTGTAATTTTTTTCAAGTAAATAATTAATTATGAGTTTTTTGTTACAACTTTTAAAAAATATAAAAAACTCATAATGTTTTACCACCTTAACTTGGTCAATTCTTCATGAAATTCATTTTTTTTATAATCCTATAGTATGTGAAGCATATAATGTGAAACATGTTTTGGATTCAAAAAATGTGATACTGTTTGAAAGTTATAGATGTTTTTCAATCATCCTATCAATCAGGACTTTAGTCGTAATTCAAATAGAAAATGAATAATAATTGTTTATTAAATTCAAACTAAAACATAATTTATATTGGTGGAAAGTTAAGAATATCCTTTAAAAACACTTTTTCATTTCATTAATTTTGGGTTAAAAAAAGTCATCAGCCACATACCCTACACATACCCATCATATCACCACTTTTTCGCCCATCATGACCCTACACATACTTAGATGTTTTGTCCATCTTGTTTGAATATTTTATCCAGAGTAACCATGGTTTTGAATTCTTCCCATAGCAACTTAGCTCTTTTGTTTCTATCATATGCTAGTCTATCATTAACAAGAGGCAACTAACCCAAATCTCCAACAAAAATGATAGATATGCCTGATAGAAAATTGATAACAATTATTGTCAATACTATCAAACTTTATAGTTATACAATTTTCATTTATCTAATTTTTATTTATTTCAATATCAAATAATTAATTTGATTAATCAAATAGATGGGTATGTGCAAGATCATCATGGAAAAAACAGGCCCTTAAGTGGTGAAATTTTCAAAAAAATTAGAGTTAGGCAACTTGATGTAAAAATTTGAATAAGTTATCTATATTATTTAAAAAATATGTAAGTGTAGAATTTGTAGAAAATTGAATGTAGTTTCTAAACTACTAGGTTTATTTTTAAAAAATATATATTTGATGAAAAATTGAAATTTCAATGTAGTAGTACTTAAATTTTAGGGAAAAAATAAGTAGTTGTCTATCTGACCACCCTAACCACAATAAAATGATAATATTTTTTTATAAGATTTTAGATATAAGTAGAGGACTCATGTCCCAATGTGATGCATTTTTTTTGCAATTTTTTTCCAAGTAAATAATTAATTATGAATTTTTTATTACAACTTTTAAAAAATATAAAAACTTGTATGTCTGACCACCTTAACTTGGTCAAAACTTCATGAAATTCAATATTTTTAAATCCTATATTATGTGAAGCATAGAATGTGACGCATGTTTCAGATTCAAAAAATGTGATACCGTTTGAAAGCTATAGATGTTTTTCAATCAACCTATCAATTAGGACTTTAGTCGTAATTCAAATAGAAAATGAATAATATTTATTTATTAAATTCAAAGTAAAGCATAATTTATATTGGTGGAAAGCTGAGAATATCCTTTAAAAACCCTTTTTGTTTCATCAATTTTGGATAAAAAAATGTCATCAACCACATACCCTACACATACCCATCATACTGCCACTTTTTGGCCCATCATGATCCTGCACATAGTCAGATATCTACCTACAAAGTTACAATTTGTATTTTCTAGGAATGCTTGTTGGAGTTGAGAAATAATATTCTCTAGCAAGTTTTGACCAACGAAGCTCATTTCATCAATTAGAATGCACTTGATGTTTGTCATTTTGTCTTGAAAACTTGTGAGCCTCGCTCCTTCCAATTGAGAAAAATCTTTTATTGGAATTTGAAGTTTTGAATGAACTGTGGATCCTCTTATATTGAATGTTGCAACTATAGTTGGTGTAAGTAATAGAAGAGGAGAAGGACTAGGATATGTTGCATTTTGAAGAACTTGACTAATAGCACCAATTAGATATGACTTTCCTATCCCTGTTGTTCCTTGAATTATCATCAACAAGAGTGATGCATTTTGATTATTATAGTAGTGTGTCATGATATGTTGAGTGCCTTTTTTTGTTTGTCACTGAGGGTTGTGTAGTTCATAGGCTGTGGTATTTCGTCATGTATGAGACATCCATGTTCTCTCATGCTACTAATGAAATTCATTGCTTGACTTGTGTACATTTCACCATGATATTCATTACACCAATATGCTTGTCTATCAATATCTCTCCTTCCCAACATATCTATTTCAGAAACTTGTATATTTTGACCATGATGTAGTCTAGATAGTATTTCCCATTCATGCTCGGTAGTGTTTCTTTGAATAGCTTCATTGTCTTCAATTTTAGAATCACTAATGTTTTCATCATTTTTTCCATTGCTATTCATTCCACATGCCAAGGGTTATAATGGAATGACTCCCAATTTTGTCTTATTGAATCATTATCATGACCAATATCTCTATCCACATCATGAAAAAGTTTGTACAACAAAAATCTAAATAACAAAAATGAATCCATTTATCTAACTCACATGGAGGAATGGATAAAAACTTTGGACATGCTCTAACAATAGCTATTGTCTTGGCTCCCATTTGCTATCTTTTCTTCTATAAGGATTATATATCCATGATTTGGCTGCATCAATTAGTGCAACACCTTCCATAGACAAAGGCCTTATTTTATGCCCTTAAATGAAAGATGTTGTTTGCTCTTCATTGTTTTCTTCATCATCTACACTTACGGGTTTGAACACCTCATGTGACACATTTAGATTGATAAACCTTCTATTTCTCTCTACCAATGGAAGTTCAAATAGCATGTGGCACGTCTCTTGATTTTCTATGTTTGAAAGATGTATCAACATTTGTTGGTATGTTTCCAAACTTTTTTCTGCTTTTGTTGCATACTTTGCAATATATTTGATTACAACATTTTTGGAAAGAACAGGTTGCCAATCTATATTTTCTCTCTGCAATTGCAATATGTAGCGATTGTGTGAGTTTACTCTATCACCATTTCTAGCTAGCTAAAAAAAAATTCACCTATTTCTATGTCTTCATATGATTTTGATCCCTCCAAATTCAATGGCAAAGGAGCATTGTACCTATTATGAATATGAATAAGTAATGTATTTTAGTAGTTTTGAATCATATTACATTTTATTTTAATATAAATATTTTAACTTATTAAAATTGTTGCATGCAAACCATTGTTCCTCTTTATTTTGTAGGCATGCACCCTCCCTACAAACCGTGTGTCACTCTACACAGTTTAGTATCTCTTCATAGTCATGATCAACATCTATCTCTTCAAGTTGTCCTATATTTTCCATACATGGATGTTGAGGAAATTTTTGGAATGCCTACAATTGGATATACAAATAAAATTATTTGTTATGTGATAAACTATAAATTGTTTACGTCATATATGATATGCATATGTTTAACTATTTTGAACATGCCTGGATGTTTCCCTAATGCAGACCTTGTCTAGGATTCCATGCTTGAATAATAGAATGGAAATATCTTACTATACTTTTTTTTTCTCTTGATTTGACCAATCTAAGTTGTCCATATTTTGTGATCCATGTATCCATATGAATCCATGCACATGTGGTGAGCCCCTGTATTGCCAGTCATATCTAGACCAAAAATCTTTAATTTTCATTCCTTTTTCTAGTATTTCTATTTCGAACATTGAATGTCTCAAGTGCATGTACTATGTGACTATATGAGGATAGTCAATAACATTTTGTTTTCACCATATTTGACCCTCCTATGGAGTAGTTGGTGATGTTCCTAGAATTAATGCATGAAAATTGGGACAATACATATCTGTTGCGCTCAAAGTGAAAAATATTATAGGAGAGCCTATTTTATGAAGCATGTCAGTCAATTTTGCATGACATTATGTCCAATATGACCTTGTACCCCTCAATTTTGTTCCAAATCACATCAATCTACCAGCTAGATGGGATTATAGCATGTTTTTCATATGATGACACAACTCATTAATGGGGATTGGCATGTCTTGAAATTTTATTTTGAAAAATGCAGTCGAATAATTTTGTACACAATGTCTCATTATCATGTTCATCATAAAATATCAAAATCTTGGATGTCAACCAAAAGGATGGTCCAAGTTATAACACAATAGATGCTTAAAAAATTCATGCAAATGCACTCTCCTCATTTGTGGTTCTAACCAATCACATGTACCATTAGGGAACAATGTTGGGAATGCCATATCAAGTAATCCTAGAGTGACATATTCATTGATAGGAGATGAACCAATTCCTATGCAATCAATCAATGTTGTTGAATTTGCATAAGGTTTATTAACCCATGCCTAAATCAATTTCATTTCTCTTTGAGCATTAGGTGGCATAAAATCCATTGATGTAATGTGCTCAATTATATTTCCTTCATCCATCTCCATGATTGGACCCATAAATACAATTTCATTCAAATCAAAATCGTATTCCATATTTAGTGTTTGTAATTTGTTGAAAATATTTTCATCAAAATTTCCTATGAGATCTTTCAAATCATTTTCATTGATTCTAACATCTAAATAAAAATTGTCATGGTCTACTTTGTATTTCAATGCCCTATACACACAATCCTTATTGAGTGTGAAGTGATAATTTGTGCCATGTTGATCCCTTCCTTGAACAATGATGATTGGAAACTCTCTTATTGAATGTGGTAAAACATTTGAAACATATTCCACATTTTGTGGAAAACTTATTATGTGTCCTTTGCATTTATATTGACTAACTACTACATGGGTAACTTGTAATATTGGGCTAACACATGTAATTAACATCTTCTACTTGAGTCAATTTCGCAAGCTCTTCTAGTTGTGGCCTAGGATCCATATTATTTAAAGCTAAAAATATATTATTCCCTCTCTCTTGATGACATCTATTACAAATAGAACCTTCAAAGGTGCAAAATACATTTATTCCTAGGAAGCATTCTTGACAAATACAACACATGTATGGTGTTCTAAAGTTATCTAATTGATGTCAAAATTGTATTTGAAAATTTTTGAAATCATCGTGAAGCATTCCATTTTGGTTTTGTATGTTTCCTCATACACCTACATTTATCTCATCTTGTACTTTTACTTCTTCCCTTTGTCTAGAATATCTTTCTCTTTCAACTTCATTGTGTCTTTTTCTCTATTCTTCCATTTCAACATCTATCATTTGTTCATATCATTGTCTTCTATATTCTCTTTGATATTTCCTTTTGTGCTCCTCTAATTCAAAATTCAATCTCAGTCACACCATATCTAGAAAATAATTGAAGTTGGATTTGTAAAATTGATGGTTTTCTATGGTAAATCTACTTTTCTTTTAAATGAGTTTCATTTACTATCAAATACTATTGCAATAGAAAGGTTCTAGATAAAATATAAATTTACACGACTATCAAATACAAAGTACAGTTGAAGTATAATTGGTCAAATAAATTTCAAGTTATCAAACTAATGAAATTTCATTCCCTTCTTTTATCTAAAAATTAGAAATTAACTAATTAAATTCAAGTTATGAAATTAATTTAAGTAAATGATTTTTATATTATTCCTTGAAAAAAAAGCATAAAAAATTCATGACAAAGAAGAAAAATTAAACCTTTATTATGTTTTGTATATTGGTCCTTGAAAAACACATTGATTAATGTTATCTTTTGACTATTTATATATCAAGCAAGCCATGTACATCCAAAATATATGAACAGTCTTTTCCAAAAGTAGAAATTAAAGTCTATATGAAAATATTGTTTGTAAGACTAAGTCAATCATGGATGTCATCTACATACAACATGCATGAACAATTTTATTTACAAAATAGCCATGAAAGTATACATGAAAATTTTGTTCATAAGAGCGACCCAACCATGGAACAACCCTCTATATGGTTCATATGTGTCTACAATAATTATCATACAAATACAAAATAAATTCTTCAATAGTGCTTTTTGTAGCTCTTGGTTCCTCATATTGCTTGTCATAATAAAGTTCTCTTAAAAAACAATGAATCCTGCAACTTTCTTGCATGTTTTATGTAATTTGTGAGCAATGTATTCCATGTCATTAATCTCTTGTTGTTCTACTACACATGCAAGTAGTACAACATCATGGAGTTCTCTAATGATTTTTTTTGAATGGGCTTCAATTGATAAGTACAACTTCTCAATCAGAGTTGGCACATGTGTTGGGGCTTCTAGTTGTTGGACTAATGGTCGACTAGAAGCAGATTCATTTTGGGTAGCCATTATCTAAACAATAAATCAAACTCATAAATAAGTAACAAGTTATAAAGATATGTGTGATTCTAAGTTGTAGAAATTTTTTGTATGATTTTCAATTGAATTTGCAAAGGCAACAAGACTACAAGGAAAAGTGTAAGCAAGTTGTTGGTATCAAATTTATTTTAATGTAGGAGGTTGGTGAGTTATAGATAGAGATGATAGTAGTGGTACTAATGTTCACAAAGCTTCATAAGATTAAAAAATAATGATAGAAATTTTCAACAAAATTGCAATTTTGAGAATTTTTCTAGTAATATTTAACAAATAATCAACTTTAGTGTCACGAGAGTACATGTAGTGTAATTGCATACCTCAAACCAAAGTTTGACCAACCTCACGTCTTCTACTTGGAGTTTCAGTTACACATAATTACTTTATTTATCAACAACCTTTGCATAAATATTTTATTTATTTCCAACATTTGCATAAGGGTTTTATTTATGGGCAACATTTGTATTTATATATATGAGATTCCACTTTATTTACAGTGTTAGAGGTATATAATCCTTAGACTCATTAGAACTTATTACAATTATTTTAGGAGGTTGTACATGCAAGTGCTCCTTGTCATTCTTTTTCCTCTTTATAGGATTATTACTATTGCCTTCGCTAGGTATATGATGGGTTGGAGGCAGTTTTCTATCCAAGTCAGCTTGGAGTCTAGCAATTGATTCTTTGGACCACTTAATTTTCACCTTCACATCAAGAATCCTTTCCATAGCATGGGCAAAGGTCACATTATCCTTCAGCCAAGCTTCGCCCTCTAGATTCTTTCCTTCCACAGACTTTGTTAACATTGTTCACTCCTTCCTACACTGCAAGTAGTAGGCATTCCCTACCATGGACTTACGAGTAGTTTTTTTAGTTCATACCATGTTTGGCATAGAAGGTTTCAAATTAGTGTTACAAGTCACAAAAATCCTCTACAACTCAATACGTGTAGACAATTAACATGATCATTTAGTCTTAACAATGGTGAAAGAAATTAACATGATCAAGATATTTGTGTATGTCAAGTGAGAAGTGTCATTTCATATTTGAATCAAACAATGTAGAATGATGAAAGAAGCTAGAGAATGATGAATAATGTTTTCAAAAATTTCAATATATAGTTAGAGTTGATACACAACCAACAGTAAGAGTAAACGATATGTATCATTTACATTTTTGTTAACAATCTCAACTCTCCTAACTAAAAAAGACTCCCATCATTCTCTCTCTCCTAACAATAAAATCATGAGTGTGAAGATTTACAATTTTTCCATGCTTCATGTGATCACTACAATGAACTCCCCCTAGTTAACACTCCATCATAACTTTATTTCATGTAACATGCACTCAAGGCACCACCATCTGATAGGGAAAGACGGTCTTAATCATAAATATTGCTCTATACATGAATTTAAGGAAAAGAAAGAGAAAATCTGAAATGAAAAGATTACTTACATGGGCATATGATAGGTCAAGGGAATAAGGGTGCCAAAACCACTGCAGAGTGGTAGATAAGGCACGACATAGATCCACCCACTTTGATGATGAAACGGTTGATACATCTAAAATGGTAGCTCTAGCTTTCCCTTTCATTGCACATCTCCTTTATTAATATTGTCTTCATAACTGCCACCTACTAGAATGGCGGTTACAAAGACAATATTGATATTGGAGATTTCAAAGGTCGGTCCTTTCTTGTTTATTTACAACATTAACAATTTTCAAGATAGGATTTCATTGGCTGCAAGGGATACTCCATCAGCTCAAAAAAAGATAGACAATTAAAAGTTTATTTGTATTATACTTTCATAATAAATCGACTTGATCCCTGACAGTGTGGCTAGAGTAGTTACTATCCAACATTTATAAAAACACAAGATAAGAGTAGTTGACATTTTGTATTGTTGTAAAGGCCACTCACCAATAATTAAAAAGCCTTCGACAAATAAAAATCAAAACTTATGGTTGAGATATGTCATAACCGTACATGATGAACATATAACCCAAAAGAATTTAGGCTCAAGATAAAATGGAAACGATTATTAAAGGATACTATTCACTATACGAATACAAGCAAATTGTCCAAATGCTCAAAACATACTTTCCAACACATGTGATAAAAAAGAATGAAAAGTGCACACTATGCATGCTCGGGGCCATCCATTTGAGTCCCCTAGACTAAGGAGCCCATAAATTTTGAAAAAAATAAGGTTTAGGATTTTACCTATTCCATTATGGCTAGGAATATAAGGGTTTCCAAAAATGCTCTAAAGGACTCAACTGAAGAAAACTTAAAGAAAGCTCAAACTTTGTTATCATGTTTTAGTAATTTCTTGGGCTATAGATCTTTATTTTAAGTTGTAGGGTAAAAACATGTGCTTCATATTTTTATTTGAAAATAACATGCACTACAATAATATAACCATCTTAATAGCTTATCTATTTTGTGTTGAAAAAATATAATGCACCCTTCAATCTAAAGAAACTATTATGAATCATGCCTTACATAAAGTTAGAGTAATATGCTTTAGATTCTAGATTCTAGTGTGGTAAGAAAGTGGTTTTGAGGTATTCATTATGCATCTTGCTCAAATTATATCAAATAAAATTATAAAATGAATTATTAAAGAGTAAATTAGTTCACCTTAAAATGAATATGATTAAATATTTTTAATTATATGTGCTTTATACTAAAATATCTACTACATTTTTAAACACTAATAAAAAAATGTTCAAAATATAATATATTGTATATTATTAAAAATCTTAAAAATTAAAACCTAAATTATGTAAAATTTAATTTTATAAATTACAATAAATAAATAATCTTAATTGGTATTAAAAATCAGTTTTAGTTAATTTATCATTAAATATTATTAAAAAATTAATATATTTTCATTAATAAAGTTAATATTTAAGATAAGAAGCTTCCAATGAAGAAGTTACCATAATATTTATATTTATATATTTTTAATCTCTTTGTACAATTTTAATTATCACTTTTAGTAGAACAAACCTAATTATCTTTTGTGCTAATTGCTTCAATTTATTTAAATCACATCTTTTCTATCCAAATATCAGAAATTAATTTATGACAACCGGAGATGTAGCTATGCACTTTTCCATGAGTTGTAGTAATTGCTTCTCTTCATTTAAGTCTCATGTTTTCTACTTAAAAATTTAGATCAATTGCTTTTTGAATATGACATTTGCTAGCATGTTGAGTGAACAAACATTGTTCCCTCATACCCTAAAGCCTATTTCTTTTTTTAATGAGAGGAATGAATTTAGCCTCCACACCTCATACAAATCAAAAATTGATCCCACAACCTCAATTATCTAAAACAACAACCAATACTAAATAAAGATAATTTAATTTATATTTTAAAATATTTATTTATTTTAATTTTAATTTAAAAAAAAAAACATTCATAACATTCATTTTAACACTTAAATATTGTAAGTTCTTTTAACAATCTCAAAGAATAACTAACCACCATAGTGTAACGCAATGTAATGAGACAAATACACAACTAGATATTATTTCTACATCACATAATACTAACCTTTGATTCTTTTACTCACCATGTATTCAACCGAAGAAAGATAAGGGTTGGAATTATACATTAATTTCTAGCCAATTCATCAAAGTGTGAACTGAACAACTGGGTTCTCTTCTTTTGTATTTATATGTTTTTGCTCTGAGTGTCTGTACATGGCATACGCTGTAAGCTGAAAAAGTGCCAAAAGGCACCCAATGGACTTATAAAAAAATTTAAAAACAAATGAAAAGTAAACTTAAAAAACTAGAGTCCTTACACCAAGGAACATGTCCTTTATGACCAAAGAGAATGAAATCCAAACAATTGTATACAGACAGGAGGAAAGACATGTAGTCAACAGTCTTAATTTTAATCACAATTGTAAAGTGCAGTTTAATGGATAGTAAAATTAAGGAAAAAGAAAAAATTCATATTTAAATTTTTCTTGTAAACAGTGCAGAGTTCAGCTTAATGGATTGTAAAGCTAAGAAAGAAAAAATTTCATACTTTAAATACAAATATTTGATGTAATTCTGTAATACTATTAGAAAAAAATTCAATTCTTCTGTTGAAAATATAGGCAATACAAAGTCCAGTAATGAATAGTAAAACTAAGATAAAAGAAAAAGTTCATACTTCAAGTACAAATATTTGACAAATGTTCTTCAAATTAAAAGTAAAAAAATTACGAATTTTCTGTTGAAAAATGTAGGCAGTGTAAAATCCAGCATAATTATTGTAAAATTAATAAAAAGGAAATAGTTCATATTTTAAGCAAAAATATAACTATATGGTGCTATTCAAATTAAAACAAAAAAAAAAACTCTTCTTGAAAAATGTAGGCAGTGTAAAGTCCAGCTTAATTGATGGTAATTTTTAAAAAAAAAGAAACATGTCATATTTTAAGTACAAATATTTGATATGGTTCTATAGTGCTATTCAGATTAAAAGGGAAAAAAAATCAAATTCTTTGTTAGAAAATATAGACAGTCAAAATCTAGTTTAATAAATAATAAAACTAAGAAATAATTCTGTAATGTTATTCAAATTAAAATAAAATATATATATATATATATAAAAGCCCCCACGGGTTAGAGTAGTTGGTCTCAAGTCTCGGGTTTGCTCCCCGAGGTCTTGGGATCGACTCTCAAGCCCGGTATGAACCCCGTCACGGACACTAGGGGGGCGGTGCTGGTTATCCCGTGACCGTAGGGATTAGTCTCGCCTCCCGCTCGCACCTCCCTGAACCAGTGTAAGGGTGGGCCGCTGGGCGGGGGCCGTGGGGATACCCTTCGAGACCAAAAAATATATATATATATATATATAATCTTTTGTATAGTGCAAAATCCAACTTAATGAGTAATAAAACTAAGAAAAATTAATAAATTTATATTTTAAGTACAGATTAAACAAAAAATCCAATCCTCTTCGAAAATGCAGAAAGTGCAAAATTTGAAAAAATTCATACTTTAAGTACGAATATGATTAGAAAGTCTTTTCAAACTTTAATCTGCTTGTGTTCTATATTAAACTGTATAGCCCTTAGTTTCAGGTGAAGCTCTTGTGTCACAGTTTGACGTGACTAACAGAAGAGTGGGAAAATCTCAGGGTCAGCAAACTGAGGCATTCATAGATGAAAGCATGTTATGTACAAAACGTAATGCACAAAATTCTAAGTTCAATATTCACAAAAACTAAAATCATGCTAGAGTGGAAATCTAAAATCAAAGGCTATCCCTATTTTGCATGTTATAAGACCCATAAAACAAATAAGCCTTTCTAAGTTCAAAATTCACAAAAACTTGTTTACAGACTGCTAGTAGATGTGGGTTCTAAATCTGGACAAGCTGTATTGTTCAGCACCTACAACTCTTCATTCGCAGAGCATATTCCAACTGTTGTATTAGTGCCCTGGCCTTTCCTGATACATAAAGTGCTCTCCCTATCTTATATTCATCCATATTTTGAGCTCATTTCCTGGAGCTTAACACCAACGCAGCTTTTACTTTGTGTATACAACTATATATAATATCTACCAATGAGCATCCTATCTCATTTAGCAAATCTTCTAAGTCGGTGTTTGAGCTACAGTCAATGCTCTTGCATAATTTATAGATAGGGTTGCCTGCTGCTGCTGCTTTCCAATCTATGGAATCGTTACCTCCTGCTCTGACCCAACGGAAAGCATCTGTCTCCAAATCCCCGGTTTCCCGGGCCTTTTATGTTGGGTGGTGAAGTCCAAATATTATATTTTAGTTAGTTTCTCTTACAGTTGCTTTCTTTGTAATGACTTCTTTTTGGCATGTGTTCACCAATTTAGAAGTTGTCTATTTTTTGTTGTTTTTATCATTTTGAACACGAGACCAAAATTATAAAACTGTTGAGAATCAATAAGAGATAATCCTTGAGTGTGGACGTAGCCATTTTTATGGTGAACCACGATAAATCTCATGTTCTTATCTATGGTTTCTTTTATGCTCTATTTTAATTTTTTTTGTTATTTTATTTTTCAATTTCTGCATTTATATTCAACAATTGGTATCAGAGCTTTGGTTAGAAAGTTGTTTTGGAAATCTTGAAGAATTTCCAAGAAAATGGATATGGAAGCTTTAGATGTTTGGGCTTGAGCTCTCATTCTTTGGTCATGAAGCCATGAAGAAAATTCTGATGAAGTGGGAGTTATTCATCAAATGTTTTTAGATGAAATAAATGATGAAGTTAATTTTATTATTGAGGAGTTTCTTGGCATGATGGAATCAGATAGTGACATTGAGCTAGATGAAACTGTACCGATGGAGGTAGATGAATCTTCAGTTGTTAATCCTGATTCCCTAAGCACTACCCAGGTGAGGTATGTGTGGGATAGGCCTCCGCAGGATTTGGGAGGCAAGGATTTTGAATCGAAGAGCCTACAGAGGCTAAAAGAAATGGAGGATACATCAGCAATAGATGTTGATGTGAAAGCTACAACGAAACATCATGTACATTGGTGGGATGGCTAGACAAATGAAAAGGATTTGGCTATAGAGGAGAAGGATTCTCGGTTTGGAGTTGAATCTGAACCAAACAAGTTTTAAGAAGATCTCAAGATTGAGCTTCAAGCACTTCTTGAATGCACAAGTGATGCACAACATAGAAAATCCATCATAGAAGAGTTGCAGAAGCGGGCAGAGGCAGATAAGAGTGGCAAGTCTGTAAAGGACCTAGTTTTGCTCATGTATGAAATGGTTTTTCACACCTCTAGTTTCTGCCTGGATGATCCAAATACCTTTGCTTCAAGAATTCTTAGGATGTTGAAGCTGGGTATCACCATTTATGAAGAAAAAGATGAAGATGTGCAGGCAGAAATTCTAGTTCAAACCCCGGATGAGGAGGTCGTTGCCGTAATCTCAGAGGTGAAGAAAGAGCTGAAGGTAACAGCTGTGGAAGAGTTGTTTGAAGACTTCGAAAAGGTTGAGAGAGCTGAGGCAAAGCCGGAGGTAGAGCCAGAGGCAGAGGAGTTTATGCGGCAGCCATGGTGTAGTATGTGTCGCATGAAACAACAGGTAGAGATAAGCCGTTGCAAGAAGCATATGGATACATAAGCCGTTGCAAGAAACCGCACCTTATGAACTGACATTCTTCTTCAAGAAATGCAAGACGGCAAGAAGAGAAACCACACAGAGATAGTAAGATTTTTAACGAGGGCAGAAAGATCAAGCACTCCTATGAGGACAAAAACGACGGTGAATGTAACCAAGCCATCCACCCTTTCAAACGAAAAAAAAGAGCAGATGATGAGCTACTCGAGGAGTGATGGCTTGATTTTGGAAAAGAGAGGGTTCATTATTCTCCGGATGTGTGGGCACTCATACATGCAGCTAGGCGCTATGGTGGTCCTAGCCGTGGAGGTGCGACTCCAAACTATCATGCAAAGTTGAATTTTAGAGATCGGGCTTTAGATCATTCTAATTTGCAGCCTTCATATGGTATTGCGCAGTCTTCAAGTATCTATGAGACACCCTCATATGTTAAAGTGCCTCTCTTAAGATTACCACAGCCTCAAACCATTTCGCTGTCCCCTCAAGTTCATACGCTACCTTGTTCAATTGGTACGCAGCCTGGTCTAGCCGTTTTTTCTGATTATGTTGCCACCTCATCTTACCCGTTAGAGACTACTAGTAATTCGGAGGGTTTCAGAAACCTCCATCCGTTTCAGAGATCTGTGAGTCTTTCTTCAATGGTGGAGAGAGGGCAGAGAATGGAAGGAGTGGACGCGCAGCTCTGGCATGCGTGTGCAGGGGGTCTGGTGACCATGCCCGCCGTCCACCTGATCCTGACCCCTATGCCAGGTTATTACAACCTAGCCCAGAGAGTTAACGCGGCGCCCTCAGTCTATGACGCACCCGGCCTGGTGACAACGGTACGAGCAACTGTTCAACGGTAACCACAGTAGCACCAGTTGGGGGATGTTTCGGAGGTGGCAGTGGATCCGTACAGAGAGCAGAACAATAAGGAGGTAGTTGTTGCGGATGGCAATGTGGACGATGGCCTAGGATTTGGAATCCTGCAAACTGATTATATGTATATTCTGAAGTGTGGCAAGGATGGAGTGTTTGTAGAAGGAGACCTCACACCGTTTGGAAATATTGAACTTAGCCCATCAGCAGGTATCTTGAATTATGGACAGGGTTTATTTGAAGGTTTAAAAGCATATAGGAGAGCTAATGGACGTATCGTACTTTTTTTATCAGAAGATAATGCCTTGCGAATGATAAATCGTGCAAAACACTTGTGCATGTCAGCCCCATCCGTCGAACAATTTGTCGAGGCTGTGAAGGATAACGTCATTTCTACTCCAGCACTGCATGAAACTATACTTCCAAGAATTAACAAGAAAAGTATATTTGTAGTGGCTCGTAAGCGAGGTTATGAGGTTCAAGAGTATTTGATATCTGTAGAAAAATTGCTTGATGCAAATGAGGTGTTTTGCACTGGCACGGCAGTGGTGGTCTTTCCTGATGGCAGTATATATATTCTATCAATGGTTGTCGATGGAGGAGGATTAGATCGTTGTGTTCATCTATGGGATACCCGGTACAGTCAACAGTGGGTAGAGCAAGCCTTTGATGAGAAGATGCAAAAATTATTTTCCCGTGTGGGGTAGAAAATAGAGAGCTTAAAATCTATGCAGGTTATTAAATCCGATTTGATCTGGAAAAGATTGATTTGAAGTGTCCTTGAACAAAAGTTGAAGCCCTGAAATAGGGGCTTGTTTTCAAAGTGATGATCAGATTGGAAGGGGATATCTCTGAGCAGTTATTTGGTCTTCAAGTGGAAGATTGTTGGGTGAAGCCCAAATATTCTATTTTAGTTGGCAGTTTCTCTCACGATTGCCTTCTTTGTAATGACTTCCTTTTGGCATGTGTTCGCTAATTTAGAAGTTGTAACGCCCGTCGTGCAAACCCCAGAGAACACACACAATGCAAATATATTTTTTTTTTTAAATAATAAAAGTAAACATGCAACAACATTAAACCATAACCACATAACATATTATATAGCATTAACACACTTGGTTCTCTGGGGCACGCGAGGTTACTTCGCAACACTAAACATAAATAAAGATAAAGAATATAACATAACCATTTAATTTATGATAACCATAAACAATGATACATCCAATAATCCGTGATGCGAGAACACTATACATCACATAATACATCCATGATAAATCTCTTACTAGAGATACAAATGATCCTAACTATTACATCATTGTTATAATATTACATTACAATCTCTGATAATTGAATTACATTGAAATTTTCAACATGGGAATCGATACAAGAATAATGAAATATGAAATACAATGACCACTGGAACAACTCCACTGCGGAATGCTGAGAAGACAAGACGCTGATGGGGAGCCCAACGGGTGCGGAGCACGTTCCATCCAACCATGTGAATTACAAGTAACTCACCCCCCGTGCTCAGAGGTGACGAAGAAGTGAACCCGACCATGAATGTCAACCGACTCAACAACATGATACAGAACAAGTACAACTCAAGTATGCAATGCACAACCATCGACGTACTCAAATCACATAACAAGTAAAACCAAGAAACTCATCACGATAACATGAAGTACTATCACTTAACAATCATGAATAAAATTCACAAGAATTCAAAGAAACATCACAAAGAGATAACATCCAGAGGCAACAGCACAAAGCAACAAGGGTGTCAAGTGGAGAGTGTCATCACATAGCTCTCATGGGATTCTCCTGGCCCTTCCACCAACTGAGGTGCCGGCACCCATCTATGGATCTCCTGGCCCTTCCTCCTAACTGAGGCGCTGGCACCATAGGGTAGCTGATGCGGAGCCAATAGTCTCTCGTGAAGACGAGACTATGACTATGCCGACCACGGTCTTCTCAGTCTATCACTAGTCTAAGGTAGCCCTAATGCATAGCCGAGGAATCCAAAGTTTTACTATCTTGTGTGTTTTACTACCCAACCCCCTAAATCTATTGTTTAGGTTATCACTTGTTTACTACTCTTTCGAGGGTTATCCTGGCCCTTCCTCATCCGAGGCGCCGGCGCCCACGAAGAGCCACTCTCCCTCCTATGACCCCTAACATATCTCAAAACATGCAAGGGTTGGACCAAATCATAAAACATAATACTCGAATCCACACATGCGAGGTATTATTCCTCTCGCGACAATCCATAACAACTATCATAAGAAACGCCCAACCCTTCCAAGCACAAATTACAAAGCTTCGAAACCAAAGGTGTAATCAATACGAAGACAACTCCAACAATAAACATGCCTCTGGACTAAGGTTAAAATACGATAGGGTTCCCACGGGTCAACACAAAGCTAAAAAGGAAATACATATGACATAACAGGAAAGTTCACATCACAATTACAAGGTTGCACCAGTAAATTTGTTTTCCAAAACCGATTATGTAATTAAATGCGATTTGTCTCAAGAAGGTTCATAACCTCGATTACAGACTAATTCTTGTCCAACAAATTTGTTTAATCCAAAACATTACTTAAACAATGCCCTTTTCATTATATATAAAAGAAATTAATTAACTATATACCAATTTATTCCTTTAAATACAATACAAACTATATGCTTAAAACATAATAAATTTCATTAAAATAAATAATTATAATTTCATTTGAAATATAATTTTATTTTATTTTAATTAATTAATTAATCAATTTATTTTTAAATAAACACATCATAATTATATTTCTAAAATGAAATTAAAAAGAAACATGTTAAAATAAATATACACATACATATATATATAAAATAAATAATAAATAAAAAAAAAAACTAAAATTTAAAACACACAAAAACTTTTAAAAAGGGTCGTAGCCCTGACTGCCCGCTGCAGTCTTAGTGACTGCCGCGCACAACAGTCATTAAGACTGCTGCGCATGGCATTCTAAGACTGCCGTGGGCAGTACAGTCTGCAGGGGGTGAGGCCGAGGGTACGGCTTCGGCCGTCCTTCGTCCTCCCCTCTGCAAATAAAATTTTTTATTTTTATTTTATTTTAAAACATAATTTCGGTAAACGAAATTAATATAAACCCATATAAATCATAATAATTTTGATTTTCTGGCAAATACAAACGAAAATTTTTTGATTTCAATCAATAAAAATTATTTATAAGACAAGCGTACGGCCGACGGCCGACGCATATTTATATAAGCAATATTAAAATTATATATATATATATATATATATATATATATATACCCAGAGGATAAGAGTAATAACAGAGTAAAATACCCTGGCTAAAATACAGAAGATAAAAGTAATTGACAGAGTAAAATACCTTGACTAAAAAAATACAGAAGATAAATGTAATATTTATACATATAAATATATATATATGCATGAAAGAATATATATATATATATATGTGTATATACTCATTTGCATTAAAACCCAGAGAGTAAATACAGAAAACAAATAAGTCCATCATAATTTTTAACATATTGAGAAAACCCCAAATTTTATTTTCTTCAATTACTGAATCATTTTTCTTTTCTAAAAACCTATTTTGATAAATGGTATGTTTCAGAAGATCGGGGTTCTTGATTTGACAAAATTTGAATAGTATAATTTCTAAGATTTTCTTTGTTTTCTAATCTAATAATTTGCTCTAGTTTCAGTTTTCAACAGAAGTTCTCTATGTTCACAAAAATTATTTTTAATAAGATCTATTTTTCTTTTCAGAAACAAACAGAGAATAGAAAGGGTACAAGAAGAAAAACTACGAGAGGAACCTGGAGTCCAACGCAAATTTGAAGATGCTTGCTTGACTCTGATGCCCTCGAGCTTGATTTCCAATTCTTAGTCTAGACGAACTCACAATCCCTTGAGCAACTTCAACTTTCTGATCTTCTCTGTGTGTGTGTATCCACCTCTCAAGAATTCATAATTAAATAAAATATATTGCCCATCCTTCAAAACTCTCCAAAAATCCCAGATTAAAAGAAAAATCCATTCTTTAAAACTAGCTTTTTCCCAACTCTTAATTCCTATTGGCTCACATTGTCTTTTTATTCTTTTATTGCTTTAATTCCTGTTTTGCCACTTTTCTTGCACCTCACATTACATATTTATTTTAAATAAATTATTCACATAATTATCCACCACCAATTTAATTGATTAAAATAATTAAGCCATATTTAATATTTAATTATTAATTAATTGCAATATCAGATTTTCAAAAATAATTAAAATATTTAAATATTTACTTACAATTTACTCCAGCATTAAAATAAATAATTTATTTCAATCATTAAGATAGATCATAATTATAAATGCCCTCATAATAAAATAAGACAAAACACAAACACAACAGACAAAGACGACAATTACACAAAAACAACAACTATACCAAACAAATGAGACGACCTGACATCATGGAACGGGAGGACTTCATCGTCACCTCTATTTCAACATTTAACCATTGGGTTATTGGTGCTCGCCCTGTCCTGCCGAAGCAGGTGGAATCGAGACTTATACCTGCAAATCCTGCATACAAACGAAGTTGTGTACATGTGCATACATATATATATAATCATCAAAGCATTAAATCGAAGTACTGCATTGTGAGAAGGAATCGCAACATAGCAGGGCACTCGTGAACGAGTGATGCCATATTGTCCTTTATCACACCTATTCTAACAATTATAATCTATCTGATAAAATAACATTTCTAAACTAACAATTTCATCTCATGACATAATTCATTAAATCATTGCATTATAATATAATTCTGAAAATCAACTAATATAACCAACCATACTGTCATACAAAATAATCATGTCCATAGTGAAACAATAGCATCATCTAACGTCTAACTAACCAAATCAAACAATATCATCATCGTCACAAGTAGCAAACAACCGCATTGAAAATTACTAAATCCTACCAGCAAGAGGAGGGGTATTACATCCTCCCCCTCATAAAATTGGCTTACTCCTGGAAGCCGGTAAACAAAAGGAAATAAGGTTTCCCCAATACAGGAGGCATCCTCCCACACCAAGACGGTGAACTAACCACCATAAGAAACTAGAATCAAGCTCACACATAAGAGTAACAATAATATTAATAAGTATTAGTGACATGGGGGTATTACATCCTCCCCCCCAAGGATATGGCTTACTCCGGGAAGCCATTAAATAGATAAGAGTCAGCACACAACAATCATGCAGAGAACACGCCACAAAGCACACACATAACTCACATCACTGGAAACCACCTCACCCAACAACACAAGGGTTCATAGTGCATCCTTGATAGGAAGGATATCGGTGCATTGCGCACTACACCGAGGGTCCTATCCTTGCCTATCAGTTTTCTACACCTTCAACCCTACACCGGCTAACAGAAGAAACTCAGGTTCACAACAATGACAACGGTAAAGTGAAACTCTAGAATCTAGGGACTAAACGCAAGGTTACATAGTGAGCACACATAGTGCCCAGTGTATGAACCTAGGCTCTGATACCAAGTTGTAACGCCCGTCGTGCAAACCCCAGAGAACACACACAATGCAAATATTATTATTTTTTTAAATAATAAAAGTAAACATGCAACAACATTAAACCATAACCACATAACATATTATATAGCATTAACACACTTGGTTCTCTGGGGCACGCGAGGTTACTTCGCAACACTAAACATAAATAAAGATAAAGAATATAACATAACCATTTAATTTATGATAACCATAAACAATGATACATCCAATAATCCGTGATGCGAGAACACTATACATCACATAATACATCCATGATAAATCTTTTACTAGAGATACAAATGATCCTAACTATTACATCATTGTTATAATATTACATTACAATCTCTGATAATTGAATTACATTGAAATTCCCAACATGGGGATCGATACAAGAATAATGAAATATGAAATACAATGACCACTGGAACAACTCCACTGCGGAATGCTGAGAAGACAAGACGCTGATGGGGAACCCAACGGGTGCGGAGCACGTTCCACCCAACCATGTGAATTACAAGTAACTCACCCCCCGTGCTCAGAGGTGACGAAGAAGTGAACCCGACCATGAATGTCAAATCGACTCAACAACAACATGATACTAAACAAGTACAACTCAAGTATACAATGAACAACCATCGGCGTGCTCAAATCACATAACAAGTAAAACCAGCTATCCATATGAAGTACTATCATATGATCATGAATCAAATTCTAAGAATTCAAAGAAACATCACAAAGAGATAACATCCGGAGAACTACTTGTACAAAGCAACAATTGTCAAGTGAGTGTCATCGCATAGCTCTCCTTCAGGATTCTCTGGCCCTTCCTCCAGCGAGGCGGCAGAAGCACTTGTCTATGGATCTCCTGGCCCTTCCTCCTAACTGAGGCGCCGACACCATAGGGTAGCTGATGCGGCGCCAACAGTCTCTCATGAAGACGAGACTATGACTATGCCGACCACGGCCTTCTCAGTCTATCACTAGTCTAAGGTAGCCCTAATGCATAGCCGAGGAATCCAAAGTTTTATTATCTTGTGTGTTTTACTACCCAACCCCCTAATTCTATTGTTTAAGTTATCACTTGTTTACTACTCTTTCGAGGGTTATCCTGGCCCTTCCTCATCCGAGGTGTCGGCGCCCACGAAGAGCCACTCTCCCTCCTATGACCCCTAACATATCTCAAAATAGGCAAGGGTTGGACCAAATCATAAAACATAATACTCGAATCCACACATGCGAGGTATTATTCCTCTCGCGACAATCCATAACAACTATCATAAGAAATGCCCAACCCTTCCAAGCACAAATTACAAAGCTTCGAAACCAAAGGTGTAATCAATACAAAGACAACTCCAACAATAAACATGCCTCTGGACTAAGGTTAAAATACGATAGGGTTCCCACGGGTCAACACAAAACTAAAAGGAAATACAAATGACATAACAGGAAAGTTCACATCACAATTACAAGGTTGCACCAGTAAATTTGTTTTCCAAAACCGATTATGTAATTAAATACGATTTGTCTCAAGAAGGTTCATAACCTCGATTACAGACTAATTCTTGTCCAACAAATTTGTTTAATCCAAAACATTACTTAAACAATGCCCTTTTCATTATATATAAAAAAGAAATTAATTAACTATATACCAATTTATTCCTTTAAATACAATACAAACTATATGCTTAAAACATAATAAATTTCATTAAAATAAATAATTATAATTTCATTTGAAATATAATTTTATTTTATTTTAATTAATTAATTAATCAATTTATTTTTAAATAAACACATCATAATTATATTTCTAAAATGAAATTAAAAAAACATGTTAAAATAAATATACACATACATATATATATATATAAATATATATATATATAAAATAAATAATAAATAAATAAAAACTAAACTAAAATTTAAAACACAGAAAAATTTTTAAAAAGGGTCGTAGCCCTGACTGCCCGCAGCAGTCTTAGTGACTTCCGCGCACAGCAGTCATTAAGACTGCTGCGCACGGCAGTCTAAGACTGATGTGGGCTTTACAGTCCCCAGGGGGCGAGGCCGAGTGTACGGCTTCGGCCGTCCTTCGTCCTCCCCTCTACAAATAATTTTTTTTATTTTTATTTTATTTCTAAAACATAATTTCGGTAAACGAAATTAATATAAACCCATATAAATCATAATAATTTTGATTTTCTGGCAAATACAAACGAATTTTTTTGATTTCAATCAATAAAAATTATTTATAAGACAAGCGTACGGCCGACGGCCGACGCATATTTATATAAGCAATATTAAAATTATATATATATATATATACCCAGAGGATAAGAGTAATAACAGAGTAAAATACCCTGGCTAAAATACAGAAGATAAAAGTAATTGACAAAGTAAAATATCTTGACTAAAAATACAGAAGATAAATGTAATATTTATACATATAAATATATATATATGCATGAAAGAATATATATATATATATATTATGTGTATATACTCATTTGCATTAAAACCCAGAGAGTAAATACAGAAAACAAATAAGTCCATCATAATTTTTAACATATTGAGAAAACCCAAAATTTTATTTTCTTCAATTACTGAATCATTTTTCTTTTCTAAAAACCTATTTTGATAAATGGTATGTTTCAGAAGATCGGGGTTCTTGATCTGACAAAATCTGAATAGTATAATTTCTATGATTTTCTTTGTTTTCTAATCTAATAATTTGCTCTAGTTTCAGTTTTCAACAGAAGTTCTTTATGTTCACAAAAATTATTTTTAATAAGATCTATTTTTCTTTTCAGAAACAAACAGAGAATAGAAAGGGTACGAGAAGAAAAACTACGAGAGGAACCTGGAGTCCAACGCAAATTTGAAGATGCCTGCTTGACTCTGATGCCCTCGAGCTTGATTTCCAATTCTTAGTCCAGATGAACTCACAATCCCTTGAGCAACTTCAACTTTTTGATCTTCTCTGTGTGTGTGTATCCACCTCTCAAGAATTCATAATTAAATAAAATATATTGCCCATCCTTCAAAACTCTCCAAAAATCCCAGATTAAAAGAAAAATCCATTCTTTAAAACTAGCTTTTTCTCAACTCTTAATTCCTATTGGCTCACATTGTCTTTTTATTCTTTTATTGCTTTAATTCCTGTTTTGCCACTTTTCTTGCACCTCACATTACATATTTATTTTAAATAAATTATTCACATAATTATCCACCACCAATTTAATTGATTAAAATAATTAAGCCATATTTAATATTTAATTATTAATTAATTGCAATATCATATTTTCAAAAATAATTAAAATATTTAAATATTTACTTACAATTTACTCCAGCATTAAAATAAATAATTTATTTCAATCATTAAGATAGATCATAATTATAAATGCCCTCATAATAAAATAAGACAAAACACAAACACAACAGACAAAGACGACAATTACACAAAAACAACAACTATACCAAACAAATGAGACGACCTGACATCATGGAACGGGAGGACTTCATCGTCACCTCTATTTCAACATTTAACTGTTGGGTTATTGGTGCTCGCCCTGTCCTGCCGAAGTAGGTGGAATCGAGACTTATACCTGCAAATCCTGCATACAAACGAAGTTGTGTACATGTGCATACATATATATATAATCATCAAAGCATTAAATCGAAGCACTGCATTGT
>VDFB02281492.1:401268863-401286021 GCA_007258455.2 Sequoia sempervirens | reverse complement strand
GGGCGAGGCCGAGGGTACGGCTTCGGCCGTCCTTCATCCTCCCCTCTGCAAATAAATTTTTTTTATTTTTATTTTATTTCTAAAACATAATTTCGGTAAACGAAATTAATATAAACCCATATAAATCATAATAATTTTGATTTTCTGGCAAATACAAACAAAAATTTTCGATTTCAATCAATAAAAATTATTTATAAGACAAGCGTACGGCCGACGGCCGACGCATATTTATATAAGCAATATTAAAATTATATATATATATATATACCTAGAGGATAAGAGTAATAACAAAGTAAAATACCCTGGCTAAAATACAGAAGATAAAAGTAATTGACAGAGTAAAATACCTTGAATAAAAATACAGAAGATAAATGTAATATTTATACATATAAATATATATATATGCATGAAAGAATATATATATATATTATGTGTATATACTCATTTGCATTAAAACCCAGAGAGTAAATACAGAAAACAAATAAGTCCATCATAATTTTTAACATATTGAGAAAACCCCAAATTTTATTTTCTTCAATTACTGAATCATTTTTCTTTTCTAAAAACCTATTTTGATAAATGGTATGTTTTAGAAGATCGGGGTTCTTGATTTGACAAAATTTGAATAGTATAATTTCTAAGATTTTCTTTGTTTTCTAATCTAATAATTTGCTCTAGTTTCAGTTTTCAAATGTAAGTTCCCTATGTTCACAAAAATTATTTTAATAAGATCTATTTTCTTTCTAAATGTTCCAGGAATAGAAAGGGTACGAGAAGAAAAACTACGAGATGAACCTGGAGTCCAATGCAAATTTGAAGATGCATGCTTGACTCTGATGCCCTCGAGCTTGATTTCCAATTCTTAGTCCAGACGAACTCACAATCCCTTGAGCAACTTTCACTTTCTGATCTTCTCTGTGTGTGTGTATCCACCTCTCAAGAATTCATAATTAAATAAAATATATTGCCCATCCTTCAAAACTCTCCAAAAATCCCAGATTAAAAGAAAAATCCATTCTTTAAAACTAGCTTTTTCCCAACTCTTAATTCCTATTGGCTCACATTGTCTTTTTATTCTTTTATTGCTTTAATTCCTGTTTTGCCACTTTTCTTGCACCTCACATTACATATTTATTTTAAATAAATTATTCACATAATTATCCACCACCAATTTAATTGATTAAAATAATTAAGCCATATTTAATATTTAATTATTAATTAATTGCAATATCAGATTTTCAAAAATAATTAAAATATTTAAATATTTACTTACAATTTACTCCAGCATTAAAATAAATAATTTATTTCAATCATTAAGATAGATCATAATTATAAATGCCCTCATAATAAAATAAGACAAAACACAAACACAACAGACAAAGACGACAATTACACAAAAACAACAACTATACCAAACAAATGAGACGACCTGACATCATGGAACGGGAGGACTTCATCGTCACCTCTATTTCAACATTTAACTGTTGGGTTATTGGTGCTCGCCCTGTCCTGCCGAAGTAGGTGGAATCGAGACTTATACCTGCAAATCCTGCATACAAACGAAGTTGTGTACATGTGCATACATATATATATAATCATCAAAGCATTAAATCGAAGTACTGCATTGTGAGAAGGAATCGCAACATAGCAGGGCACTCGTGAACGAGTGATGCCATATTGTCCTTTATCACACCTATTCTAACAATTATAATCTATCTAATAAAATAACATTTCTAAACTAACAATTTCATCTCATGACATAATTCATTAAATCATTGCATTATAATATAATTCTGAAAATCAACTAATATAACCAACCATACTGTCATACAAAATAATCATGTCCATAGTGAAACAATAGCATCATCTAACGTCTAACTAACCAAATCAAACAATATCATCATCGTCACAAGTAGCAAACAACCACATTGAAAATTACTAAATCCTACCAGCAAGAGGAGGTGTATTACAAAAGTTGTCTGTTTTTTATTGTTTTTACCATTTTGGACATAAGACCAAAATTATAAAGCTATAGCTGCTTGAATGTAGAATGTATTTAAGAATTTGAGAATCAATAAGAGATAATCCCTGTGTGGACGTAGCCATTTTATGGTGAACCACTATAAATCTTGTGTTCTTATCTGTGTTTTCTTTTATGCTCTATTTTAATTTTTTTTGTTATTATATCTTTCAATTTCTACATTTATATTCAATAATTGGTATCAAAGCTTTGGTTAGAAAGCTGTTTTGGAAATACTAAAGAATTTTCGGGAAAATGGAAATGGAAGCTTTAGATGATTTGGCTCGAGCTCTCATGCATTGGTCATGGGGCAATCAAGAAAATTTTGATGAAGTGGGAGCTATTCATCAAATGTTTTTGGATGAAATAAATGATGAAGTTGATTTTATTATTGAGTAGTTTCTTGGCATGATGGAATCAGATAGTGACATTGAGCTAGATGAAACTATGTCGATGGAAGTAGATGAATCTCCTGTTGTTGATCCTGATTCCTTGAGCACTACCCAGGTGAGGTATGTGTGGGAAAGGCCTCCGTAGGATTTGGGAGGCAAGGATTTTGAATTGGAGAGCCTACAGAGGCTGAAAGAAACGAACGATACATCAGCAACAAATGTTGATGTGAAGGCTACAACGAAACATCGTCTACATTGTTGGGATGGCTGGAAAAATGAAAAGGATTTGGCTGTAGAGGAGAAGGATTTTGGGTTTGAAGTTGAATCTGAACCAGATGAGTTTTTAGAAGATCTTAAGATTGAGCTTCGAGCATTTCTTGAATGCAAAGGTGATGCACAACATAGGAAATCCATCATAAAGGAGTTGCAGAAGCGGGCAGAGGCAGATAAGAGTGGCAAGTCTATAAAGGACTTGGTTTTGCTTATCTATAAAATGATTTTTCACACCTTTTGGTTTCTGTTGGATGATCCAAATACCTTTGCTTCAAGAATTCTTAGGATGTTGAAGCTAGGTATCACGATTTATGAAGAAAAAGATGAAGATGTTTGCAGGCAGAAATTCTAGTTCGAGCCCCGGATGAGGAGGTTGTTGTCGTAATCTCAGAGGAGAAGGAAGAGCTAAAGGTAATAGCTGTGGAAGAGCTGTTTGAAGACTTCAGAAAGGCTGAGAGAGTTGGAGGCAAAGCCGAAGGCAGAGCCAGAGGCAGAGGAGTTTCTACGGCAGCCATGGTGCAGTATGCATCGCATGAAACGACAGGCAGAGATAAGTCGTTGCAAGAAACATATGGATACATAAACCGTTGCAAGAAACCACACCTCATGAACCGGCATTCTTCTTCAAGAAATGCAAGATGGCAGGAAGAGCAACCACATAGAGATAGGAATATTTTTAATGAGGGAAGAAAGATCAAGCACTCCTATGAGGACAAAAATGACAACGAATGTAACCAAGCCAGCCGCCCTTACAAACGAAAAAAAGAGAGCAGATGACGAGTTGTTGGAGGAGCGATGGATTGATTTTGGAAACCAGAGGGTTCATTACTCTCCGAATGTGTGGGCACTCATACATGCAGCTGGGCGCTATGGTGGTCCTAGCCGTGGAGGTGCGACTCCAAACTATCATGCAAAGTTGAATTTCAGAGATCAAGCTTTAGATCATTCTAATTTGCAGCCTTCATATGATATTGCGCAGTCCTCAAGTATCTACGCGACACCCTCATATGTTAAAGTGCCTCTCTTAAGATTACCACAGCCTCAAATCATTTCGCTGCCTCCTCAAATTCATACGCTGCCTTGTTCAATTGGTACGCAGCCTGGTCCAGCCGTTTTTTCTGATTATGCTGCCCCCTCATCTTACCTATTGGAGACTACTAGTAATTTGGAGGGTTTCAGAAACCTCCATCCGTTTCAGATATTTGCGAGTCTTTCTGCAATGGCGGAGAGAAGGCGGAGAATGGAAGGAGTGGACACACAGCTCTAGCATGTGTGTGCAAGGGGGATGGTGACTATGCCTGCCGTCCACCCGATCCTGACCCCTATGCCAGGTTATTACAAGCCAACCCAAAGAGTTAACGTGGCACCCCAGTCTACGACGTGCCCTGCCTGGTGACAATGGTACGAGCAACTGTTCAACGACAACCATAGTAGCACCAGATGGGGGGTGTTTCGAAGGTGGCGGCGGATTCGTACAGAGAGCCGATCCGTGAGGAGGTGGTTGTTGCGGATGGCGATGTGGACGATGGCCTAGGATTTGGAATCCTACAAACTAATTATATGTATATTCTGAAGTGTGGCGAGGATGGAGGGTTTGTAGAAGGAGACCTCACACCGTTTGGAAATATTGAGCTTAGCCCATCAGCAGGTATCTTGAATTATGGACAGGGTTTATTTGAAGGTTTAAAAGCATATAGGAGAGCTGATGGACGTATCGTACTTTTTTGACCAGAAGAGAATGCCTTGCCAATGATAAATGGTGTAGAACGCTTATGCATGTCAGCGCCATCCGTTGAACAATTTGTGGAGGCTGTGAACGATAACGTCATTTCTACTCCAGCACTTCATGGAACTATAATTCCAGGAATTACTAAGAAAAGTATATTTGCGGTGGCTCGTAATCGAGGTTATGAGGTCCAAGAGCATTTGATATCTGCAGACGAATTGCTTGATGCAAATGAGGTGTGTTGCACTGGCACGGCAGTGGTGGTCTTTCCTGATGGCAGTATATATATTCTATCAATGGTTGTCGATGGAGGAGGATTAGATTGTTATGTTCATCTATGGGATACCCGGTACATTCAACAGTGGGTAGAGGAAGCCTTCGATGAGAAGAAGCAAAAATTATTTTCCCGTGTGGGAGAGAAAACGGAGAGCTTAAAATCTATGCAGGTTGTTAAATCCGATTTGATCTGGAAAAGACTGATTCGAAATGTCCTTGAACAGAGGTTGAAGCCCTGCAATAGGGGCTTGTTTTCAAAGTGATGATTGGATTGGAAGGGGATATCTCTAAGCAGCTATTTGGTCTTCAAGTGGGAGATTGTTGGGTGGTGAAGCCCAAATATTCTATTTTAGTTGGCAGTTTCTCTCATAGTTGCCTTCTTTGTAATGACTTTCTTTTGACATGTGTTTGCCAATTTAGAAGTTGTTTGTTTTTGGTTGTTTTTACCATTTTGGACATGAAACCAAAATTATAAAGCTATAGCTGCTTGAATGCAGAATGTAATTGAGAATTTGAGAATCAATAAGTAATAATCCCTGAATATGGACGTAGCCATTTTTATGGTAAACCACAATAAATCTCGTGTTCTTATATGTGCTTTCTTTTATGCTCTATTTTAATTTTTTATGTTATTCTATCTTTCAATTTCTGCATTTATATTCAACATTTTCTTCATAGATAACAGGAGGCTCTGTTCTCATTTTGCTTTCTTTTGCAAGCTCATTTATTGCAGAAGCTGGAGATTTAGGAGTTACATTGGTAGAAAGACTAGGCTTTTCCAATTTAGCTTTGAGAGAATAGAAAATTTTATCTGCTGCTTGGCTCAAGATAGGGTCTGCCCCTGCTTCGGTCTCCTCAACAAAGGTAATGATTTCCCATGCCTCAAGGAAATTTTTCACTCTTTTAGAAGGAAAATCAGTAGAAGTGCAAGCTTCATCATCTTGTTCAGCATAAACCAGAGAGAGGTGGATAGAGATGTTGATAAGTGACACTGCTGTCATTTTCCAAGATCTTTTGCTTGCCCCCATAAAATGCTTTTCCACCTCTAATGGTTTTGAATCATCTTGCATAAATACTTGAATCCCATGTGAGGCTTTTTAGGATCCAAACAGTTCACACCTACAGCCTGAGGGATCTTTCTCCTCACCAAAAACTAAATCAGGTCTTGGCAGCTACTTTCTCCATCTTGATTACCTTGCAAGATAAGTTCCTTTACTTTTGCAATAGACTTCCTATTAGCTATCCATAGGCTCTCTGGAGTCTCCTTCAACATCTCTAAACCATCCAAAACTTTCTGATATTTTAAATATTCTTTAGCCACATCATTTAAATGCTTTGCTAACATCATGGAAATTAATTTATCCATATATATGTTGTGCAAGATGCTGGTAGAGATAAGCCAACAAGCTTTGCTAAATAAGACCAAGAGCCACTGTAGCTTCAGAGTCACATACAGTAATATATTTGGCAATTTTACCTTGAACGGCTGGCTAGCAATGAGCGTTTTAATTTTCTCATCCAGCCTTTTGGCTTGGGGCAACTGGGGTTCATGGGATTGCAGCAGCTCAGTAATGTACCTCGTCCAAAAGTCCTCCACCCAAAATCCCTCGCGCCAGGTTTTAGATTACCATCTTTTGTAATACCCCGCAGCAGTACAACATCTCCATCCAATTATAACCCATCCTATGACAATAAACACACATTGCAGTATGACTATCATGATCTTAAACAGATCCAATAGATCATCAAGTATATTTGTATGTTTTGGGCTCACCAAAATCCATCCTACAATCGATACTACAATTTCAATTATGACTATGGATGCCACACTGGAGCTCAATGCGGATCTGGCAATGATAAATTCAGGGGAATACGCACGAGCAATAATACATGACCTAAATATTCATCTTCAACTCTCTCCCAAGAATACCCCTGCACCTCCTCTGCCAGCCTACACTCTGAATGAGAAGCATGTTTTCCTGAAAGAATTAGGGGAATTTTTTGAGCCAGAATACTCTCGATGCCTCTACTGCCCACATAAGCGCAGCCCAGAAGAATTAGCAATATGAGACAGATGGATATTAGGGAAGTGGAAGCAAAGTATACACCAGAGCCAAAACCCCATCCTATTAAGCTCCCATGTCCCCATGTAGGAGGGTGAATCAGACAATGAAGGTGAAGATGGGTTTAACAATGAAAGCTAAGTTGAAGTAGGTTTAGTCTTGGACATGGTATTAATATGAACCATAGCATACAATTCTGAGGTCATTTCGAGGAAGATAGCTATCACGAGGGCAGACAAATTGCCCCAAAAGTTTTTTGAGTCACGACGGGCCATCCCTGGGAGCAAATATCCCACCGGCAAACACAACATCACTCTACTGCTATGTATCATCCACAAGTCTACTCTTTCTAAATATAACCTATTAAATGACTGCTTGAGTAGAGCGCTTTGGTGGCTACTAAGCATGTTAAGGATCTGAATCGTGAGAGCGCTGAGAACAAGAATATCACCAAGAATCCAATGAGCTCTGCTCTTCAATGCTTTCACGGTGTCTACACTGATGAGGAGAATGAGTGCAATTGCGAGTGTAAATGGTATCACCACGTTAAACACAACATTGGCAGCAACCTGTTGGTTGTTCAACCATGCAATGGTCTGGTTTCCTTGCAGTAAGTTCATGATTTAACAGGTGTAAGAACACAAGCCACACAATGAACCAGAGAGGCAAGGGAAAGTCAGGAGGCTGAGCAATATTTTACCTGTTTGGGTTAAAAGTACTTAAGTTTTCCTAAAGAGCAGCTTAAAAAAGTTCTTAATTTTTAGAACAGAGCACTTAACGTCTTTGGTTCCAAGTCTTAGCTGTAGATGGTTAATGGAGCAAGGCTAGGTTAAACTTCATAATATTTAGGAGTTGAAAAAAGTTCTATGCTTGTAAAGTTGAATGGACTTCAACAAATGGAGGAGAAAGTGGGTTAGTTTAAAAAGATCTTTTGTCAAATCAAAATCTGTATTTTAAAATGTTTTTTCAAAGTGGATAGACTTTAATAAAGTGGAGAGAAAGTGAGAACTTAAATTTGTACATTTTCCAAAGTTGATAGATTATATGAAGAAAGTGGGGAGAAACATAATTAACTTGTATAAAAAATTATCAACTCAAATAATGTATATTGGAGAAAATTTAAGAAAATGGTGAAAAACAACTCTTTAATCATGCATATGCTTCTAGAAGGATCAAGTAGAACTAGATTCCTTTTAGTAAATCAATTGAAGCATTTTGTACTTGAATGCAAATGATACTCAAATAATATTTTGCTATTCCTTGTTGTTCCCTTAATCTTTAAAATGTATGCATTGAATGAGTCTAAACACTAACACATAGCATCAAATATTGTAATGCATGTACTTAGTCAATTCAAGGAAGGAAAATAAAGGGGACCAATTGGCCAAAAATTAAATGAAATTTTACAAAATCTAAGGTCAAGTCTATGACCATGAAAATGACCCAACGTGGGTAACTTGTCAAACCCAACTGAATAACAACTATATTGGGGTTTATGTACAATAAGCTTAATAATTATAAAGAAGGCTTGGGAATGGGTAAATGTATAGAGGTGTGTATACGAAGATAATAAATATATGGAAATTTGTGTATGCAAATAGATATAGGATCGGTGAATGAGCCCTACTTTGCACAAAATCATACCACTTGTCAATATGTACATGTATTAATACATACTTCCAAAATGGGCAATAAACTGAATGGGAAATAGACAATTTTTTCCATTATAATAGTGCAAAGGAAAGATACGTTTTGTAATGCTAATCTAGATTATTAAATGAATGCACATAGATGTTCAACACAACTAACCTAGATTAATTAATGCAATTTGTGAAAGATATTTTTTTTAATAAATTAATTAAAAATTGTTAGACACCTAACTGTGGGAATTATAATGAAGCACAATAGTTTGATGTTGCACATATTCCACTCACTAATGGTGGCATAATCAGTGCACATAATTTAAGGAATACCCTAAGTTTGTAACAATCATTAAATCTTCTTTTTGTTGAATCTACATATGCAAGATTGATCATGTGTATTACATGGTATTAACCTAATGCACATTGAGGAATTATACATTGTTGAAATCAATGTCTCTCGTATCCCTAATATATGTTGTTTTATAAGGACTAATGGTATTAAGAATACCTCTAGGTGAGATTTTTGAATTGCAAGGGTTGTGTTCTTGTAGGTCAACTCCCTTAATTAGACCAAATTTATAGTCATGTGCACAAAACAAAGACAACAATCTTGAGCATGCATACATATCCTAGATCAATTTGATGTAGATTTTAGTGCTCTAAGGTGAAATGTTCCTAAAATGATTTAGACTTGTGCTCTCGGTTTGTCTATATGAATTCTAGATTCCCACTTATGAATTAATACACAATGGATGGCTTTAAGTTCTAAGGCGTGGCAATAAATAATGAAAATATTTACCAAACCAACACATAATGGTCAATGAAATAGGAAGGCGTAAAACAAATTAAATCTCAAGGGTGAATTACATGTGGCATCTAGGAGATAACCCAAACACCACAGGCCAATGAGGCCTAAATTTCAAGGTGGTAAATGAATATCTTGAAATAAGCACAATGATAGGCATAATAAATGATGAATGTGTGGGAAAAAGTGAGGAAATGGATAGGATAATGTTGAATGTATTTAATTATGTGTAAATGGAAATGGATGAAGGATTGAAGAATGTTTCTAAATTTTCACAATAGTGCAATATGTATTGACATGTAATGGTGTTAATAAATTCTAACAAAATGAGCCTAAAACTAAAAAGGAGTTGGCATGGGTATAAAAATCTCACCATTACATTTTTCCTAAACTTTGGCATGCATGTTTACCTTAAAATTAGCATGTGTTTCAAATCATATGAACACTCATAAACATGCATAGGATGCATCTATGTACACACAAAAATGAACATGAGTAGCTTTTGTCACATAAGTTAAAACAAGCACAACTACAAGATGATTTTATCATCTACAAAAATGAGAGAATAAAGATAATTGGGTTATAAGTTTTTCCTATAATGAAATAACTTGCCAAGTGTAGTGGTAGTATAGGATGAGAGTGAGTGTAGGATCATAATGGGACAAATAGTGGAAATAGGGTAAAAATGTGTGCTTACTTAGCAAAAATCTAAAAATGGATATTTGACTTTTTTCTATGTTGGGTAGAAAGTATGATTTGGTTTGGTAATTTACTAGGCCAAAACATGTATTTGTTAGTAATGGATATATTTTTCATAATAATGTAAATATCCATTATAAACAAATACTTTTATGATAAAGCAGACATCCATAATTAAGAAACAAATATTTGTTTCTGTTCCCCCAAATCTCAAAAAAGGGTTTATATGGTGTGATGACCTACATGTTTCACACAATAGAGCAAAGGAAAATGGCAAAGAGAAACAATATCTAAGAAGGAAAAATAGATATTAGTTTTTGGAAAGGGTATGTGCAGGATCATGATGGGCCAAAAAGTGGCGATATGTAAGTGATTTGATGGCCCATGTGGCTGACGACTTTTTTTTATACCTAAAATCGATGAAACAAAAAAGGTTTTTAAAGGAGATTCTTAGCTTTCCACCAATATAAATTATTTTTTACTTTGAATTTAATAAAGTCCTGATTGTTAAGCTGATTGAAAAACATCTATAGCTTTCAAACAGTATCACATTTTTTGAATTTGAAACATGTGTCACATTATATACTTCACATACTATAGGATTTAAAAAAAAATGAATTTCATGAATTTTTGACCAAGTTAAGGTGGTCAGACATCACGAGTTTTATATTTTTAAAAAGTTGTAAAAAATTCATAATTAATTATTTACTTAGAAAAAATTACAAAAAATATGCATCATATCGGGACATGAGTCCTCTACTTATATCTAAAATATTATAAAAAATATTATCATTTTATTGTGGTTGGTCAAACAAACACCTACTTCTTATTTTTTCCACGAAATTTAAATACTACTACATTAAAATTTCAAATTTTCACCAAATAATTTTTTTTTTTTAAATAAACCTAATAGTTTAGAAATTACATTCAATTTGCTACAAGTTTTATTCTTACATATTTTTGAAACAATATAGATAACTTATTCAAATTTCTACACCAAGTTGCCTAACTCTAATTTTTTTGAATTTTCCCCACTTAAGGGCCTGTTTTTTCCATAATGATCCTACACATACCCAAGCGAAAAAATTTGTCATTGCATCAAAAAATATATACTGGTAATTTTTTTATTTATTTTTTAGTTTTTTAATTAAATCATTTTTTTTATATGATTTAGGTTTTCATTTTCTAAAATTCTAACCATTAGTATTAAATCATAAACTTGTATGCTTCAAATTTTAAGTAGGTAATATGGATGAGGAATCCCAAAGCCTGGAGACTTCCCCATTGAACCCTCCTCCACAAAACCCTCCAAAAATTCATGAGCAATTTGAGAAAAATATTGATGAATTGAATAACATTATAAAATTTTATCGTTAGGACCCTCAATTGGCTTCATTTGCATCCACCTTAAAGGGAATTCTAACCTATGTTCGATCCCTAACATATGTTTGATCCCTAACAAGACAACATGATCCATTTTAGTAATGGTAAGAAGCCAAGAGGGAAGAAAATTCTATCGACTTATCATATGAACAACTAAAAGACTTAGATATAACTTTAGCCATGCTAGCACAACATTTTTTTAATCCTAAAACTGGATTACTTGTTGATGTATGTAATCCTAAATTTTTAGTCAAATGGTGCACACATGAGGGTATCAAAAGTAATTTTAGGGATCATTTGTGGATGGATTTTGATTTAAACCACCCAACAAAAATCTTGATGTGCCTTTATATAAATCCTCTATGAACTATATACACAGTTCATTTTAGGTCACCATGTCAACAATTTTGATTTTAGATTTTTATAAGGAGTAAGTAGAGGAATGTTTCAAGATAGACCTAGGAAAATGTGACATAATGTGAGTTACACTTATTACCCCTCCTCATATCCCTTCTTTGTTAGATTCACCAATGGAATCAAGCCTCCAAGATCACCTACAAAACCAAAATATGCCTTCCACAAGAGAGAAACAAGAGAAAAAATATTGCTTGATTATGGGCATAATGGATTAGATTACACCCCAATATGATTACATGGATTAAATTTGGTTGAATGATTGAAATGTACATATGATTCATTTCTTATATAGGAAAGGTTGGGATATAAGACTAGAGAAGATTGTGACAAGTGTCTTAATCATATCCAATGAAACAACTAAAAATAAAAAATATTAAATGACCTAGGACAAAAGAAGTAAATGAGATAAGATAAGATAAGATATCATTGATAACTAAGACTTCTATAAAAATTCCTAGGACGTAAGTAAACTTAACATGTGAATAGGACCTAGTAGGTGAACAAGTTAGGTAAAACACCATATTCACACAAAAATTCTCCACCTCCAATTCAACACCTAATCATTGTTGCAGATGCAACACATCAAAGCCTCTCTATCATACACTCTTTGATTGGCCATTTGATTACACAAAATTCTTAGGTAGCATGTATGCATGATATTGGTGATGATAATAGGTCAAATAATATTGTTGAACCCTCCTTGTCCAACACATTTGTGTGCCTCATTGTTGCACTATTTGCAATCAATTGTGTTTATGACCTCTTGGAGGGACTAGTGAACCATCCCTAAAAAAATGATGTCCCTCATATATCACCTTCACAAGATGAGGCAATAGGGTCTAGAACACAAGTGGAGGCATCAAGACAAGAACACAAATAGAGCCATTAGGAACTAGAGTAGAAGAGGAAAAATGCTAACTTTTTTTAGGTAAAATTTAAAGTTATTTAATGGTTTATTTTATTTGAATTTAATATAAACAAAGACTATTAATAATATATCTAAGTGAGATAAAATTTGATGATAGAGGAGGAGCTTAGATAAGTTCATCATGGCACTCTTTCTTCCATTCAATTTGGCCTATACTTGAAAATATAAATTTTTCTACATGTCTAACCCTTTTTATTGTATGCATTTTATTTCTTGTGAGTAATTAAATATTAGTTTATATCTTTATTTTATTTTTATATTTTAGTCAAAATGTGAATGAGGTGGCTGACAAATTTTTCAATATGTTTTAGTAGAACTCAATATTTCCCTAAGGGACCATCATTCATAGAATGACTCTCTAGAACAACATAAAAGGGATGAGGTAATTGAATTGAAACTTACTTGAATTGTTATTTTAGATAACTTATAGTTGATTATGGGGATTTATTTGTTAATTTAAATTTTTTTATGATTATATGTATACATACAATCTTACATTCTTGTCATATACAAAATCTTAGTTGGTCCATCCATGATGAGTCCTTCTCAGTAATTGCAAGAGGCCTCATTGGTGGTATATTTTTTATTTGTAGTAGAGAATTTTCTATTTAGTAGCATAGGTTTTTTATTTACACATAGTAACCTCTTTTTATTGTATGCATTTCGTTCTTTATCAATAATTATATATTAATTTATATAAACTTTATTTTACTATTATAACCTATTCAAAAAGTGAGCAATTTCGTGCCTCTACCCTCATGCTTTTCTAGGACTCTTGATGGTCCTGAGAGACCATCATTGGTAGAAAAATATATATTAAAACAAAAATAAAGTGTTGAGGTAATTGAATTGAATTGAATTTTGATTGATAGTTTAGAGAACTTACTAATGACTATAGTGATTTAGATGTTAATTTAATATTTTTGAATTATAGTAGATAAGTTTCTATTTACTATTCTAATTTATTTACCATTCGACTAATTAATCAACTTAGTGGTTTGACTTGTTATTGGAGTCAAATTTGCATCAATCAAGTTGTAAGAATCATTGAACCAAGAGGCCACTTTTTGATGGTCCGACACAGTTTGATGATTCACCAAAGACACGGGGTTAAGTGTACCCTTAGGATTTGATGTATCCATTTGGCATGCAAATTTAATATATGTTATGAGATGGCATATGCCATATTTTGTGAAAAATGTTTTGATTTGTCATATATGCTAGATTTTTGGTATATGTGTATATAATTATTCTACACTTATATATATATATATAAATTGATATACAATATAATTTATTCCTTGTGTGCACAAATTCCTCCTTTGACACTTAAAGTTGAATGCTTAATCACTTTAAAATGGTTGAGTTATGAACAATAACATGTTATAGATTGATTCCTTGTTATATGATGTTTTCTTGGTAGAAAGATCATATGTAGTTTTTTACCTCAATACATAACTATCGAACCCCAAACCTAATACTTGCAAAACAATATGAACAAACACATTAGAGAGTGAAATGCAAGCAAGAACAAGTATTCCCCATGAAATACATTTACAAGGCTTAGATTAGGAAAAGAAGTGAAGAACAAAATAAAATAGCAATAAAAGAGAGATTGAATCCTAATTAAACAAGCAAACTCTTGATCCCATGGGGGAATTGGTGCCAATTTGATGTGAAAATTGGCCCCTTCCCAACTCCTATGATGCCAAGTTGATATGTGATGAAGAGTGATCCACTTTGGTGATGCTTGATGAATGCTCCAATAGAAAAATCTTCATAACCTAGCTAAGAACTCACTAATGATGGATGAAATTTGCTAATGATTTGAGCATAGTAAGTTTACTCAAATTGTGGATGATAGAATGAGGAGATTAGCCTCTTATTTATAGAATGAGAAGATGAAGGAATGCCCAAAATAGAGCAATGTGGGACTATGAATTAGCCAATGGAAAAGTGTCACTTGTCCACTTGTGAATGGATGGAGGATGTGCAAGTTTTGAAGAATGTGTCAATAAATGCATATATTTGAATTTTAAATTTGTTGAAATGACATGCAAGAGGGAAGGAAGAATGCATTGAATGCCACTTGGCTCAAGGAAAAGGACATGTAAGATGGAGTAAATACCTTTTTGGAAGGACTTATCCCACTTAGATTTTGAATTCAAACTTGGGGAATATTCCTTGAAAAATGCTTTGTTGAAGAAAATAGAGATTTAATAAATTAATTAAATCTATTTTCATGTGCAAGTGGGAAAAGCTAGAGGATGAGATATGAGATGGGATTAAATTAATCAAGGTTAATTAATTTAATGAAGGGATTAAATGATGTGACCTATTTGACTTGAATTTGTGGATTTATTTAAATCAAATATGAGAAGAATGTGATAAGGGATTAATTAAATAAAGATAATTTATGATTTATTTAATTAACAGAGATGATGTTAGATTAAACTAAATAAGGTTTTAATTTATTTAATTTAATAGATAGACTTTAGAAATTTAACCAAATAAAGTTAATTATTTAATTAAATGGGGATAGTTAGATCAGACGAGTTGATTTAATTATCGAGACATAATGACTTAATTAGATAACTAATTTATTTAATTAAGAGAAGAAATATTGATGAATTTAATCAAATAGGGTAATTTGATTAAATGGTTAGACTGGAGGATGATTAAGGATGAAACGATGTTAGTGGCCAGGATCAAATGTCCAATGTCAATCAGTACATTTTACGTGTCTACAATAACTGTGAACACCAAACCTGCACAAGCAAACAAGAGATCATCAAACAAGAGTCAAACATGTTAGAAAAAAAAAATATATTCCTTATGAAATTATTTAGCCAAATTCAAGAGAAAACATGAAAGGGTAAGTGCACAAAGTTGAGTCCACGAAACGTGGAAGTTTTTGCCTTAACCAAAAAATTGAAATCAGCATTGAGGAAATAGGATCCCGATTTTAATAAACGGGATCCCGATTTTTAAAAATCGGGATCCCGTTATGGTTCGGGATCCCGAGCTTGAGACGGAATGGGATCTCGCTTTTTAAAAATTGGGATCCCGTTTCCCATCAGATCCCGAACCGATGGAAAAGGCACGGGATCCCGATTACTAAAAAATGGGATCCCGATTTCTATAAATCGGGATCCTGTTTTGTAGAAATTAGGATCATGTTTTATATTGCTATTTATTTTTAAAAAAAAACAAATTTCACTGCACAACAGACGGGACCCCGAGTACTGGCGACAACAACCCCCACAATTAGCTACAGGTACCCGCCTACATGCCATTTTTTTGCATTTTTCTATTTTGAATTGAAATTTTGAAGAAAATAAGTGAATTTAGCATTTTTTTTTAATTTATTTCACGTTTTAAGCATTTTTTTAATTGTTATACTATAATTGAATAATTGTAAAAATAGACAAAAAAATGCAATGAAACCTAAATGTTTTTTAATAAAAATGAAAAAAAAACCTTGAATTGTGTTTTAGAAACAAAATTTAACTTTTGAAACCTAAATTGTTTGATTAAACCCAAAAAAATTGAATTTGAAAACCCTAATTGAAACAAAACAAAAAAAATTGCATTTCAAAACCCTAGAAATCGAAATGAAATAAAAACATTGCATTTACAAATCCAAATCAAGCTTTTGAAACTGAATCCAAATCAAATGAAAAAAAATGAATTTGAAAACCCTAGTTTGAATTGAAATGAAAAAATTGCATTAAAAACCCTAATTGTTTAAAATTGAAACCCTAAATTGAATTGGAACAAAGAAATTGTTAAAACCCTAAATTGGAATTGAACAAATCATTTTGATTTTGAAAACTAGGTAATTTCGAGCTCAAAAAAATTCATTTGCATTGCTTAAATGTTTTAAATTTTATTTGCTTTGTATGGAAAAAATGATATATATTAAACTTTAGTTTCAATGTTAAATTATAATTAGATTAGAAATCAATATGTTAAAGAATAGTTAAAATTCTTAAATTTTATCTTGATGTTTCTTTGCAAATTTAGTTAGCAAATTCATAAAATCTAAGCCCAGCGTGTCGATTCAATTGACACTAGCACAGAGTCTAAGAATTATGCCAAGGGCCACCCAAACTTCACCCTAAGTTTGCTAAACCCTAGACCCTAAACTGTAAAATCTAAACCCCTCAACACCAAAGCATTTGAAATTTATGAACCCTAGAACCTAATCTTTCATTGGACATACCTAAAATTATGTAGGTTCAATGTCAAGAATGGGTCTATTTGGTAGATTTATGAAAACTATTTTGAATATCTAGAATGCCATAAAAGTATAATTATAGTAATTCCAATTGGAAACACTTGGGTACATATATATCATATGAAATTTAAATCTAGGAAGGTGTCTATTATATAGGAGAGTTGATAATACATGGAAAGAGGTTTGTATGGGAATATATGTATTAAGAAAAACATACCACATGACTTCTATAGGATTTTTAAGATGTGATCCTAGATAATAATCCACCCATATCCTCAATCATAATGGATTCT
>VDFB02281492.1:401232105-401268763 GCA_007258455.2 Sequoia sempervirens | reverse complement strand
CAAGATATTCGCTGTTTATTAATTTTTACATACCAGGGTTTACATTTTTCAAAAGACCGTTGACTTATTTCAATATTACCAGGTAACACTGAATCGCTACAAAATCTTCTATAAAATTCAGTTTGTTGTATCTAATAGGTGTTGGGTGAGGATCGCTAATCCTTGGACCCCACTCTAATTTTAAAACATCTCTAGCATTAGATGAAACCCTAGTATTATCATGCTAATATTTTTCAATCAAAGATTTAATTTCAACATTCAATTTTATATCAGACCTCGGTAGTCATCCACTGAAACTCCAACATTGATTGATAGGATCATTTTCTATACTTTCTCTTCTTTTTGCCACTCTTAGTAATGTTTTAGGATGCATTTTAAAAACTTCACTAATATTGCTTACCATTCTTTTATTCAAAGTTGTTTTATTAACTATAGCAATAGTTATAGCTCTTTCCTTTGTTGCGTTTTTATGTTTAGATTGACTATTTTCCCAATAGATTGAATGGCACTATCAACAGCAGACATAACATGTTTTAATGATTGATCTTTTCTTTTCGGTTTAACATAAAAGCCTAACATTTTCATTACTTTCCCATTTTTTGTGACATTCTCATCAATTGCATCATTAGTCAGACATTGAAATGCAATTTTTATGATAAAAGAATTTTATGGCACCTATTCTTACGTGTCTTTTATTTGCCCGTGAACGGACCGTGAAAGATTGACGGGAAACCGACCACTTCCAATTTTAAAAAATATTTTCTACAAATTCAACATCACATTCTAGATTTTCATCTTCATTTCTATTTCCATCTTCATTTCATTTACATTTTCATCTTCATTTCTACTCAACAAAATAGTTTTCTATTTTCATTTTCATTTTCTGTTTCTTTACTCTTCACTTTCATCAACAAAACGGTTTTCATTTTCATTTCTATCAACAAAACTGTTCTCTCATTTTCATTTCTTACTTTCATTTTCATTCAATAAAACGTGCCTTCATTTTCATTTTCATCTTCATTTTCTTGAACAAAACGGCTTTTCATTCTCATTTCTTTCATCAACAAAAAATGGTTTTCATTTTCATTTCATCTCATTTCTCATCAACAAAACGGTTTTTCATTTTTATTTTCATTTTCATCAAAATATAGGTTTTGTTTCATTTCAAGAAAATGATCATTTTGATTTTCATTTGCAACAAAAGATTTTTCTTTCTTATTTTCAACAAATTCTATAAAAGTTTCATCTCTTCTGAATATAGTCAATGTCAACATCATTAAGTCCAACATCTTGTAAAACTTCTACATACAAATTTACCATTTCACTAACATGTGGATTTGAAGATGTACCTAGATTTGTGCATATTGAAACATTCTCCATAGCATTCAAAGAGGGATTTGAAGACATAGTAGGACTTGTTTGTATAATCATATTCTTCTCCAAATTTACTCCTTGCAAATTACCTTCATCTACAACCATGGTATCCTCAATGTTTTCATCTTCAATAGTTGTTGAATTGGTTGCTCCACCATCATTCATTGATTTCATTCTCATTCTTCTTTCTCTTTGTCTTTGTCCCTCTTTTTCTCTATTTGCTTCAACTTCTTGAGGAGTCAATGTCTTTCTTCTCTTATTATGAGCTTTATCTCCCATAATTATAAAATTCTCAAGCACAAATGAATGTTAATAGTGAAATACTTCAAAATATTCAATCCAAATTGGAAGTTGAATACAAGTATTAGGACAAAATTCTTCCTCTTGTGTTCCTCAAAACAAGAAGAAACTACCACAATTCCACTTTAAAAATTGTTTTCTTCAAGCTTCCTTTGAAAAATTCAATCCATATTGCAAATTGAAACCTTTTGTTCCTCCAAACAAGCACAAAAATAACACAATTTCACTTCAAAAATGGTGTAGATGATGCTCCATTTGATAAAATCAACCAAAAATCAAGTTCACCACCTGTAAATACAAGAACTTACGAAAAATAATTCACTTTTAGTTCTCTCGGCTGTACATGTGATGTTGCAGACTTCACAGTAATTCTCCACAGTGTATTTAAATAAAATAAACGGGATCCCGTTTATAAAACGGGATCCTGCTTACTATAATATGGGATCTCGATTACTAAACAGGATCTCGTTTATTAATAAACGAGATCCTGTTCTATAATTAGGATCCCATTCACAGGAATTGAGATCCCATTGCATTCACAATGGTCTGAATACTGCCGAATGAGGAACGGGATCCCAATTATAATACAGGATCCTATTTATTAATAAAAGGGATCCTGTTTTATAATCGGGATCTCATTTTTTAAAATTTGAATTTTGTTTTGCATTGTGGTCGGGTTTTTGACTAGGTTTTTGGTTCGGGAAAAGCGTTGGAAGTCCAAACCTAGGCCTTCAACCTGGTTTGACCTGCAAGTTGAAGGTCCTAATAATGTCAAAGAAAAATACCGACTTTGAACATATGGCTGACGACCTTTTTTTAGAATTTTTTGACGAAATTAAAACCCATTTTAGATTAAACAATGTAGATTCTAAATATGTAATTTTTTTTGCAATTGAATTAGTTTTTCTATTTTTCAATTAATTTCTAATAAAATTGGTCCATAAACTTTAAATATCAGAGTTTTTTACTATTTTAATAACTTTTGATCAACATAACATTTTGACAAACAGATTGCACGAGAACAAAATTTAGACAATTCTTTTCAATTTAAAAAAAAAAATGATAAGTTTAGGTCATCTTATGCATGTCATACATGACGATTTTTCAAAACGACAAATCTGCCTAATAAAAATTTAACAAAAAAAAAAAATTCAATAAAAAGTTACAAAAAAATATCAAGAACAAGCTTCAATGAGTCATAAAACTTTTCCCAAAAGGATTTAGAAAAATACGATAATTTAAGTAAAAATATGGATGTCGTACACGTGCATGGTATGGTAAAAAAAATGACTTTTAAACAGTGGTTTTTAGAAATGCCTATTAAAACTCAATTTGTACAATCTGGGTATTGAAATAAATTATATATTTGGAAACTAGACTCCGAGCACTACATTTTATGATTAGTGACTTTGTTAAATATTTCATCTCTAAGTGCTTCAAATTTTAAGGTCAAATGTGTCAAATTTTGAAAATCAGGAAAAACACTTCCACTTTTTGGCCAAAAAGTGGACTCAACTTCTTGCACACACCCGAAAATAACAAGAAACTAATGAAAGATAACATGTAAATCAAATTGAACTAGCTAAACCTCCATCCCATGGGGGGAGTGGTGCTCCTTTGATGTGGAAAGAATCCCTTTTCCAATCCCTTTGATAAGCTTTATGATTGAAGATGATCCAAGTATGAAAAATGACTATAATCTAGCTAAAATGTTTGAAAATGATGAAAAGCTATGGAGTGAAATGCCTATAGTGATAATTCTCTAAGTTGTGAATCCATATTGTGAAAAGGATGCCTCTATTTATAGAAGCCAAGGGTTGAAGAATGGAGGAAATTAGTGAATGTGGAAAAAATTGAGAGCCAATGAAAATGTGTCAAGTGTCAAAATTCTATTAGAGGAAGTTGGAGCACATTTTGGGAAAATGTGTGAGTGGAGGAGGATGTAAGAGAAGTAAATGTTGTTGGTTGAGAATTTGAAATTGGTGTAAGAGGAATTGAATGAGATTTGAGAGGATGTAAGAAGATTTGAAAGGTTGTAAGATAATTTATTGCAAATGTAAGAGGATGTGAGATTTTTGAAAACATTCCTCAGAATATGCCTTTGTGAAGATAATTGAGGTAATTAGATAATTAGAAGAAATTGATTCTATGTGCAACCTAGTTAGTTGACCATGGTTGATTTAACTTTTGAGGAGCTAAAAGCTGAAAGATTTGATAATGATGATTAGAAAGTGATTTAGGATTAATTAATTCAATATTAATTAATTAGAATGGGTTGGGTGATCCCACAATACTGGTTTACAATTTTTGGGAGATCCTAATTTTTTCCTGAAATCACATATTTTTAGAAAATATAATGATTTAAGCCTTGAAAAGTTCCTTTTAAAGGATTTCAATTGAAGAGGGTTTGATCAAACCACCTTAGATCAAACCCCCTTAGATAGAACCCCACTAGTTTTAAACCATACCTATAATGGAGTCTCTTTTACACCTATCAAAATGCTAATAAAAAACCACTTTTGATTTAGCTTTTGAGGGATCAAATGAATTCATATAATTTTATTTTTTTAAGTATGTAGTCCTTATTATAAGCTTCCCAAAAAGTATAATTTTAAATAAATTTTATTTTATTATTATATTTACTTTTTATTTCTTGTGAATGTAGGTTTTTCACCGAAAATCAAGATTTTTGTTCTATAGATGTGTAAAAATAGTAGATTATAATTTATTTATTTTAAAATATCAGTGCAATAGATATTGAAGTCCTTGATCCCAAAAAAAAAAGAATTCTGATACATACAAAAAAAGTTATGTTGTATACAGTCCGCCTATGTCTGAATTGTAATTAGTTTGACTTCGAAACTTGATTACAAAAAAATTATTCAATAAAAAACTATGAAACCAAATGAAAGCACTAGATATCATAGTTACAAATCTAAATTCGAAAAAAATAGAATTTTATCCTTCATGGAAAAAAAATTATGTTGTATACAGTGAGCATCACTCCTAAAAAATGGTGTTTACTGAAAAAAATTAGTTTTCGAAGGAGATGGAAAAAGAAGTGCAATATGATTCCAAAAAAATTGAAAATAATATATTTATAATCTACAAAAAAATTATCACAACTTACTAGTTTGCATCATCTTCAAATTCCTCACGGTTTAGCCGCTATAGGTGTCTGAAAGTGAAGATTTAGTTAGAAAAAATCAGTTAAGTGTCCAGTTTGGCAAAAAATTGTAAACCAGTATTGTGGGATCACCTGGTTAGGGGATTGTGACATTTGATTTGATTTATTTAATCAAATGAGAGAACTTAGAGGGATTTAATTAATTGATTTGATTTAGTTAAATAAGATGAATAATTAGTTAGAAGAAGGGTGAATTAATTAATAAATTTAATTATTTGATTAATAGTTGAATTTGCTAATTTTAATTAAATAATACTAATTATTTAATTAATTGATCAATTTGAGATGATTTTAGAAGAAATGGTGTTAGTTGATCGGAATCAAATATCCAGTATCAATTATGACTTTTTACATGTCTACATTTTGCCCCTCTTTGAAGCGAAGTACCTACTGCATCGGTTCAAAGAATAACACTACCATGATCAAAATTCAAAAAAAATCTAATTTTTTCAGATGGCTCACTGTTGCCCCAACGAAAGGAATTATGCTACTACACTGCCCTCTCAAGAGATCAGACAAAAATTGCAAAATTTGGTCTCGAGCTCACAGAAAAGATTCAACAACGATTCAAGAGCATAAAATAGCCCACAGGATGCAAATTTAGGCTTACGACAAAAAAAATGGGTCAAAATAGGCTTCGCTTGGGAAAAAATGGATTAAATGGGTTCAAAACCCCTAAAAAATACCCAAAAAAACCCTACAAAATTGCATAAAAAGGGTTAAGAGGTTCATTTTCAAATCATTTGCACATTTGACCTTTAGAGATTCTAGCGATTTTTCTCTGAGGTGCCAAGACAATGGAAGCTCGTGAGCTTCCTAGACATCAAACGGATCAGGTTCACGACTTCTAGCGACCCCAAGATGCAGGACCCCCAGTACACCTTTCGAAACTTTTATCATTTTGCATGATTTTGGTGTATTTATTAGAGTCCTTTTAGGTCAACCAAATTGGTCCTTTAGGTAGCTGCATTTGTTACGGGCAATGTCGCATTTACAGATGTTGACTCGTGTTTGCGCTAGAGCATCATGCGACGCTGAATGATCTTAGGGTCACCGAATGGATGCCAAATCGCCTTTATGAGATAGCGTCTGCTACCCAAAAAGGAAACAAGGTCACCCCAAAATGTTGACTGGCCTTTGTGGTGGAGCATTGCATTTGATTTTGGCGTTGCTTTTGCAAATGACAGAGCGTCGCCTTTGCTTCTTAGGGATTTTTAATTTTTGAAAAGGCATCCGTTTGGACAAATTTTGATGTCGTGGGAATTTTGGTTGTAGGAGGTCCTCCTAGTGCTCTATTTGAAGGAGCATAGGAGTTAGCTTCTACACAGAGTGAGACATTTATCAAATTAGGCCCTATTCTTCCTTGGCGCGATCAGATTCAACCATATTACCCAAATGCCCAAGGTGCGAACGCACCTTGCAATGATGACAACATTAGTGGAGAGATGGTAGAGCAAGACCTCCTCGTTCGACCTACCGATCGGTGAGGCCACCATCACCTTGGAGGACATATGGCAGATCTTGAGGATCCCTATTCATGGTGAGTGCATTATATACAATGTTGAGGCCAGTGGTGATGCCACTTTCCATTTATTCGACATCGATTTGTTCGAGGTGGATAATGACCAGATAGACCTTCGTCGATACAAGGGATTGCCCATGATTTGACTCTATTTGTCAACACATTGATCTCGGGAGTCCTTGTTCTTGACTGAAGAGCTAGAGGATGCAACATTGGATGGGGGATTGTTTGGTCCTAGATGATGGAAGATATGACCTCCTACGCTTAGGGGCCAGTCGTCCTGGCATCCTTATATCATGATATGCACTAGGTTGTATACAGCGAAGCCCGCAACATTAGAGTGGGCGTTATGTTACTCCATGTGTGGGCCTATGAGAACATTGTCTTTGAGGCCACAAATAGCAGATGTTCAGATAGACCGTGATGATCCTGTAGCTTACAAATATGGAGGGATGACCACCCTCCACTACATAGGCATTACAGGCATCCCACACTGGAGGCGGGTTCTTGATGAGATGATAGTATTTTGGTGGAGGCCTTGGCTCCACTTTCCTAGATGGCATGATGACAATGATCAACTCTTCTACTGTCGATAGTCTAAGTACATGCAGGGGAGAGAGCACTATATGATTGAGTGGTACCTCGTAGATAGGGTTGCTCACTAGTTTGGGGAGGTACATGATGCCCCAGATGACAAGCAGAGAGACATTTTTGCTTGGAGGACCAGAGAGGCAGTGTGGGGATAGAGGATCCCACCTCAGCATGCCATTGATGACTTTAGACAGCTAGTTATGGTTCTATGGGTGTACTTCGACGGTCCTACAAATGTAGGAACCACCTGAGTGTATGATACATATTTGTAGGCTCATGTCCCAATTTGATTGACATTACCAACAGGGCTAGCACTGGGCAGAGGACAGGTCAGACGACCCCAGATTTGACAAGTTCCACTGTAGGTGAGACAAGCACAAGATGCACAGGATGGCAGGGGAGATCATGATGTATAGATCCCACCAGTGGTGCCACCCATCAGACAGAGGCCACTAGTTCAACCATATCAGCATATGCCACCCCCACCACCACCACTGAGTCCCAATCCTAGGGATAGATAGATAGCAGCATTGCAGGCATAGGTGTAGGTTTTGACAGGGCACCTTCAACAGGCCTAGGCTCAAATTCAGACATTGGTCTAGGAGAGGGACTAGGCACGATAGAAGGTGGTGCAGGAGAGCTAGATGAGGTAGGATGCATACATGGCCTTGGCCTTGGAGATAGGATGGAGGCAATAGCTAGAGGCTACAGCACAACAAATACAGGGACAAGCCATAGTCCCGCCCAAGATGCATGGCCGAGCAATGCAGGAGGCATCATACTATTGGGCAATGTACTAGAGAGTCATGGCCTAGGAGCGACGAGAGCCAGATTTCTCCCATCTTAGCTAGATTTCTCCAACCAGGACTCCTCATGCAAGCACATTAGGGAGACCATTAGGGTCTCACAATCAGAGCCGAGGTAGCCATCATGAAGATAGACAGAGCAAGGGTAGCTCGAGCTACTGATAGCACACTTGGACACATTTTTTCTACAACCTGATTTATGATGTGTATGCATTCATTAGCTGAGTTTTTTATTAGCCTCTTGTATATTCAATGATGATACTATATATTTGATTCCAATCTATCATGACATTTAGCTTTTTTGATATATATATATATATGAGATGACTTGTGATGTGTTTATATGATGTGATGGTTATTTTATTTTATGTGATGGATATGTATATGAATGAATGGATGGATGCACATGTAATGCTTTATACTATGATGCTTTATTCTTTATGATGTATGCAGTGATTTATGATACATTATGATGTGAATTTTTATGGATCTACATGTATGCAGTTTATGCAAATTTATATTTATGTGATGTGATGGATTATATTAGTGTTTTTTTCTATATGTGTTGTATGTATGCCAGATGCAAAATGCGATGATTATAATGCTTATATGATTATGCAATGGATGTTTTATGCAAATGTATGGTTTATGAGATGCTTAGAATAACCAATTTATATTATGATGGATAGAAATGCAATGAATTTGAGATGATTCATGTTTCCTATTATGATGATATGCACAATATGTTGATGGTTTGTGGATGCAAGGTCGATGCATATATAGATGTTTTTATTTTTGAATGTCATGATACCATGTTAGTATTAGTATATGGAAAAGAAAGAAGAAATAGAAGTCAACCCTTGACTTTGAGATGATGCCAAAACATGATGATAATAATGATGATGATAATGATGTGATTTCTTGTCAAAGATTGGAGACAGAAAGAGCTTAATTATCTTATTTTTGATAACACACATAGATACGATGCATCAAGGTATAAAGAACAAGGATGGTGTTGTACCTAACTATGCGATGGACTTTGACTTGACAATTAGATAGGAGTATCCTTGTTCACACCTGGGATACAAAACCCTATTAGGATCTAGTTTAGATATTTCAAATATTGAGCAAACCAAAACATAAAAAAGGAAAACCTTCCCATATGGTTAACAAGATACTTAAAACACCCTCCTTACAAATAAAACAAAGTAATCGTGACCAAGGTTATATTACAAGAATATCCAACAAGCACAATAGACAAAAGATAATGATCAATGCCCCACTCCTTTCTCTCTAAATCGTTTTGAGTAGAGATCATCGAGAGGTCATTGGAATGGGTATAATAATATAAATCAACAAGACAAATATTAAGTAAACAAACAAGCTAATGTTCTTCATACCTCTAGCCAAGACTAAACTACGGTGATGCCTGATGTTGATGTCCATTGTAGGAAGGATGCATCCTAGGAAATGATGCTATTAGATGATTTTGGGACTAACTAGATGATGGGCTATTGATACCAAGAGTTTACCAACTTTTTTACCTACTGACCTAGACTTGATACCTTAGCATTTGAGTTTTCACTTTTAATTTGCCAAAATTTCTTCCGACTGTTTCACCAAAGGTTAAGGATGACGATCATTTATATTATGAGTGGATGTTTATTGTAGGTGATCATTGAAGTGGGATGGATGATTTTTTCAAACATTTGGATGTTTTTGAAATGTTATGAGGTTGTTTTGGTATTTTCAAGATGTTTTACAAATGTTTTGATTTTCAAATTTTTTACTGTTTTGGGTTTTCTGAGATTTGACCAAGAACCTAACCTAAAGACCTATCCTATGTTATATACGTAGAGAACATGTAGTTCGACTGTCACAGGCTCATTTATTGATGAGATATGAACAATGGATTGCCAGTTTATTATGACGGAATCCTAACGTACTGACCTAGGGTGTCTTGGGGGCACATCAATGATGGTCTTGCCTATGTTCAAGCTCAGAGACTCGTAGTTCAACTGACATAGACTCGTTTGTTGATGAGATATGGACAATGGATTGCTAGTTTATTATGAAGGACTCCTAAAGGACTGACCTAAGGTGTCTCAGGGGAACATCAATGATGGCCTTGCCTATGTTCAAGCTCAAAGACTCATAGTTTGACATGATCACTCTATTCTTTGACCTTTTCCGATTTTGGACCTTTTTTGGGGTTTTTGATCTGTTTTGGATGTTTTTGGAATTTTTGATTTTATGATGTTTTTAGATTTTTTGACTCCAAGGAAAATTTCAAGAATATACACAAATCTGATCTAATGTAGGTATAAGAACATGCCCCCAGTGTGGTGAGATAGACTACTTTTAAATAGGTAGGACAAATTGACCTTAGGAATTGTGACAAGTAGTAGTAGGAGGTAACATAATACAAACATGAGATCAAGCTATGATGCAGACAAAAATGGGTGACAGAAGGATCAATGGAATGTGATGGATGAATGATGTAGAACAATCTATAGATATCATGGTGGATGGAAAGCGCTTATTTACACAAGGTGCCTCTTTGCCAGGTTTTCACTAGAGGATGATTTTTTTCTTTACTATTTTCAATCCTTTCTTTGATTTTTTTGGATTTTTATATATATATATTTTATTTTTTGGATTTATACCTTGCAAGTTTAGGAATGAAACTTTTTGAGATGGGAGCTATTGATAGGATCTTGTAGAGGCTCCCCTTTAGGCATTGATAATTGATATGCTCTTGATTTGTAGCTCGTTGTGATGATGAAGGGTCCCAACCAGTTGGGTTCAAAATTTCCCTTGTTGTCTGGATTTGGCACATTCTTCTGATTCTCCTTCAATATGATCTCTCCAAATTGAAAGTTTTGACTAATGATCTTTTTATTATAGCTCCTTTTGAGATGGTACTGCTAGACTTATAGATGGTTCAAGGCATTCATGAGCCACTCATCTAGTAGTTCTAGTTCATTCAAGGTCATGACACCTGATATTCTTCATCACTAATCATATTCCACAATGATATTCTTAAGGATGGGAGCTTGATCTCAATGGGGAGAATGGATTTTGATCCATAAGACCAGGGAGAACGGGGTTGCACTTGTTGGTTGTTGGAAATAAGATGCCATTTAATTGCAATCCTAAACATTATTTCATATATCTTTTAAGTCCATGGAAAGTATTCCCCAACTCTAGGATTAGAAAGAGATTAAATTTGAATGAAATGAACATGTAAATTAACATTTGTAATTAATTATAACTGATAGGAACAAGTGGGGATGCCCAAGAAGAGCTCCTAAAAAATAGGAGCACATGGGGTACCCACATGGAAGGTGGAACTCACCTTGAGTTAATTTAATTGTTTGGAGAAAGATAACACTTAAATAATGCATGTAAAGATCCTAGAAGTTAGGGATTGGTGTTTACATGCATGAATTTTACTTCAATGTAGTTCAGTTTAGTTCAATTCAGTTTAGTTTAGTATCAGTTTAGTTTAGTTCAATTTAGTTTATTTCAGTTCAATTCAATTTAGTCTAGTTATCTTCAATTGCATGTAGTTAGTTTCAATTGAATGCTAGTTGAATTTAGTTGACTTGGAATGCATGACTAATGAATTGAGTTGCATGATAGATAATAGGTGATACATTTAGTTAATTGGGGATGATCAATCATGCATGATATTTGCATGAATGGTATAGAGATATGTTTCAGTTAATAAAGATTGACTTGGACCCACCTTGGGTGCCCAAGTTGGCATCTTGGAATTAACACTTTTGCATGATAAGATATTTTATAAGGCTAAGTTAAGTGGGCCCATTCTTGGGTGCCAACTTTGAGGAGAAGCTTACAAAATATCTTTGTAATCAACATTGAGTTAGGACTTCAGTTTTGGACACCCAAATTGATGAAGGACTTGGTTTGACATTGTTTTTCATGGAAGAAATCTACTTGGAAAGAATAGGTATAGGTTTTATGAGATAATATTTGTGCTTTGTAATTACAAGGCTCATTATTGTCTATAAATAATAGCAAGTTGAAGAGATTTTTATCATATTTTATTGTAGGTTGTGAAGAAAAATTGTTGAATGCAAAAGAAGCATCTCAAGCAAGGATTGATAAAGAATTATTGTAATATTTTTCTAACATTAAATAATACAAGCACTATTGATTCTGGTGGTGGATTTTTTTCCTAAAAGGGTTTCTCCATGGTATATGAGTATGTACAGGATCATGATGGGCCAAAAAGTGGAGATATGTAAGTGATATGATGGCCCATGTGGCTGATGACTTTTTTTTACCCAAAATTGATGAAACGAAAAGGGTTTTTAAAGGAGATTCTTATCTTTCCACCAATATAAATTATGCTTTACTTTGAATTTAATAAATAATTATTATTCATTTTCTATTTGAATTACGACTAAAGTCCTGATTGATAGGCTGATTGAAAAACATATATAGCTTTTGAAAATGATCACATTTTTTGAATCCAAAACATGTGTCACATTCTATGCTTCGCATACTATAGGATTCATAAAAAAAATGAATTTCATGAAGTTTTGACCAAGTTTTTATATTTTTTAAAAGTTTCAATACAAAGTTCATAATTAAGGGTGAAGCCACAATAGTGGTTTACAATTGAAGTGAGGAAGGAAAAATCACAAAAAATGAATGCATGGCAAAAACTTGATTTTAGGGGTTCGTACGAACCTATTGGTTCGACTAAACCAACTAGGGGTTTGGTAGAACCTAGGTTCGGTCGAACCCTCTTAATACTTTCTCGCCAAAAAATCCATCAAAATCCCTTATAGAAGGGGGGTTCGAATGAACCCTGGTTCGAACGAACCCCCTTTATTCCTCATCCCCCCTGAGACATAAAAAAACTTGAATTTTGGCACTTCGGAGCTTGATTTGAGGATGAAAATGGAGGAATATTCACAAACCCAACTGGAATCAGGTAGTCCATAGAACGAGCTATCCAACGAATATAATTTTAATGTTTTGGTTTTATTATGTATTTGTTTTTCTAGTTTTATTAAACATAGGTTTTTCATCAAAAATGAAGGTCTTTGTTCTGCAATGTGGAAAAAAGCATATTATCAAAAAAAAAATTGAAAAATATGAGTGCACCATATATTGAAGTCCTTGATCCAATAGAAAAAAAAATTCGAATTTCAATATATACAAAAAAAATTATGCATTATACGGTCAATGCCATAAGTCCGAATTGTAATTGGTTTGGCTGAAACTTTTATTAAAGAAGAAAATATCTAATAAAACTATCTAACCAAGTGGGAAGCACTAGATATCGGATAAGGAATCTAAATTTAAAGAATTAGAATTTTATCCCTTCATGGAAAAAAGTTATGTAAGCTATATGGTGTATGCCACTTTTAAAAATGCTATTTTTTGAAAAAAAAACCAATTTTCATAGGAGATGGAAAAAGAAGTGGAATTTGATTCCAAATTTTTTGACTAAAATAATTTAGAATCTACAAACAAAATGTGACGAGACTCTAGTTTGCATTATCTTCAAAATTTTCACGGTTTAGCCGCTATAGGTGCCCAAATGTGAAGATTTAGTTTAAAAATAATTTGTCTGCAGCCAAAAATTGTAAAACCACTATTGTGGGATCAAATTTTAATTATTTACTCAGAAAAAAAAAATAAAAAAATAATTACTGGGGACATGAGTCCTCTACTTATGTCTAAAATATTATAAAAAAATATTATCATTTTATTGTGGTTAGGGTGCTCAGATAGACACTTGCTTCTTATTTTTTCCTTGAAATTTAAGTACCACTGCATTAAAATTTCAAACTTTCACCTAATAGATTTTTTAAATAAACCTTGTAGTTTAGAAACTACATTCAATTTCTATAGATTCCATTCTTGCTATATTTTTGAAATAATATAGATAAAAGTATTCAAATTTTTATGTCAAGTTGCCTAACTCTCGATTTTTGCCATACCTCTAGCCTGTTATTTTTTCCATGATGGTCCTGCACATACCCATATGCTATGTCACTTCTATCTTTTGGTCTTATTCTTCTCCAATCTTCTGTCTATTTTGATAAATGGTAAAATGAATTTGAACAGATAATCATCCATAAAGAATTTGTAAAAAAGAACAATTATTTAGATCTACAGTATAATAGTTTTACAAGTTTTAAAGCTACATAATTACCTCCATTTTCAACATTTGGTATTAGAGCTAACGGTTGGGTAGATTTTAGGATTCCTTTCCCTTAAAAGTTTGAATGTTTTTTTGTTGTAGTAGGAGCTTTTACTATTGTGTTATTGCTGATTTTGGAAAATAAGTTTGTTACAATGAGTTTTAATTCTCGTTTAGATATTGAAAGATTCAATGGATCTAATTATGAGATGTGGAAACTAAAAATGATCTCCTTGAAGAGAGAGATCAATGGTTAGTTGTTGGTAATGAGACAAAGTCACCTACAACAATGTCAAATGAGGATTGGGCTAAGCTTGATAAGAAGGCAAGAGGGACCATAAGATTATTTCTTGCTAATGTTGTTCTCTTGAATGTTTTAGAAGAAACTACTGCATATAAGTTGTGGAAGAGAATAGGTGATATTTATCAAACTAAAATTCTTACTAATAAGTTGTATCTAAAAAGATAGTTGTATTCTTTAAAGATGAAAGATGGTGATTATTTTGCAAATCATTTGAATTCTTTTAATTTGATTCTAAGTCAGTTAGCATCTATAAATGTAAAGCTAGAAGATGAAGATAAATGCATTTTTTTACTTTTTTCTTTACCAAAGTCTTGGGAAAATCTAATTGTTGATGTCAGTGGTAGTGGTGCAAATCTGAAGATGGACAATATAATTCCTATTCACCTATCAAAGGAGATGAGGAGGAAGTCTAAAATGGAAATCCAAGATGCCTTGTTTGTAAAAGGTTGGCCTGAGAAAAAGGAACCTAAAGGAGACAAGGAAGGGAAGGGTAAGTCAGAAGGATAGAGTAAGGTCAAGTGTTGGAACTGTGGGAAACTGGGACATGTGAAGAAGGATTGTAAGAACAAGAAAAACAATTCTCATTCTTCTATAGAGGAATCCTTGGATGTCGGTAATCATGAATTGATCATTTCATGTAAAAAATTTAGTGATGACTCTTTGCTTGATGTCAAAGAGTGATCTTCATGAAGAGGATGGTAGTCATGATGCCATGTGTAGCTTGTACCACGGTTCAGTGGGAGTTCTTAGCAGTGACGTGGATGCATCTTTGGTAAGGTTATCTTCATGAGATTGGGGATATGTTTTTTCTTGGTTTACTCTTGATACGCATTTAGAGTTTGGCATGGTACTTGTTCTCTTGAGACTAGGATGTTTATGTATGTTATGATGCATGTGATCTCCTTGGAGGAGATGGTTAGATCATGTTGTCATGTTTATGTTTTAGATTCATGATTGGAGCTTTGACATTGATCTTGTGTAGTTCTCTTATGTATTGGGTACATTAATTGTCATTTGCTTCATTACTTCATTATAGTGCTATGTTGCATTTGGAGTTTGGAATGGATTGGTTGCTTACAGGTCCTCATGGATATTTGGAGAAATAGGTGAGGCTTGATTTCTCTTATGGTAAGAGATATATGTTGGAATGGTTACTTGTAAGAAAAAAAAATTCAACTGTAAAGACTGAGAAGCCTACACCTTGGTTGGATGTGAGTTCAACACACTCGGCGGTTTCACATGCCTCCAAAGAGGCAGTTTGGTTATAGATACTTGGGAAAGGTATTGGTTTTAATTGCAAGTAAGTTAAACTTGAACGTGATAGTCAGAGTATTGTTTGTTTAGCCAAAAATCCTATGTATCATGCTTGTACTAAGCATGTTGATGTTCAATATCACTTTGTGCGAGAAATGGTTGAGAGTGGGAAGGTATTAATTGAGAAAGTTGACACTTTAATTAATGTTGTAGATTATCTTATGAAACTAGTTCTCTTGGTTTTGAGTATTAATCATTTGCTTGGAGCTTCATGATTATGCAAGTTGCATTTGAAGTTGGCATGGATTGATTAGTTGGTGCAGGAAGGCTTGGTCTTGAGTCCTGTACTTTATTTATAATAATGATTCCTTGTTTAGAATAATTTCAATGTATAATGTCAAGTTGGAGAATGTTGGAAATAGGATGCCATTTAATTGCAATCCTAAACATTATTTCATGTATCTTCTAAGTCCTTGGAAAGTGTTCCCCAACACTAAGATTAGAAAGAGATTAAAATTTGAATGAAATGAACATGTAAATTTACATTTGTAATTAATTCTAAATGATAAGAACATGTGGGGACACCCAAGAAGAGATCCTACAAAATAGGAGCACATGAGGCAACCACATGGAAGGTGGAACTCACCTTTAGTTAAGTTAACTATTTGGAGAAAGATAACACTTCAATAATGCATGTAAAGATCCTAGAAGTTAGGGATTGATTTTAGATGCATGAAGTTTAGTTTAGTTCAATTTAGTTCAATTCAGTTCAGTTTAGTTTGGTTCAATATCAGTTTATATCAGTTCAGTTCAGTTCAGTTCAGTTCAGTTATGGTTTAGTTATTTTCAATTGCATGTAGTTAGTTTCAGTTGAATTCTCGTTGAATTTAGTTGACTTTGAATGCATGAATAATGACTTGAGTTGTATGAAAAATAATAGGTGATACATTTAGTTAAGTGGGGATGATCAATCATGCATGATATTTACATGAATGGTGGAGAGATATGTTTGAATTCACAGAGATTGACTTGGACCCACCTTGGGTTCCCAAGTTGGAATCTTGGAGTTAACACTTTTACATGATAATATATCTTATAAGGCTGAGTTAAGTGGGCCCATTCTTGGGAACCAACTTTGAGGAGAAGCTTACAATATATCTTTGTAATCAATGTTGAGTTAGGACTTCAGTTTTGGATGCCCAAATTGATGGACTTGGTTTGACATTGTTTTTCATGGAAGAACTCTACTTGCAAAGAATAGGCATAGGTTTTGTGAGATAAGCTTTGTGCTTTGTAATTGTAAACTCTTTAGAGTTTACAAGGCTCAGTATTGTCTATAAATTGCATCAAGTTGAAGAGAGTTTTATCAGATTTTATTGCAGGTTGTAAAGAATTGTTGAAGGAAAAATAATCATCTCAAGCAAGGATTGATAAAGAATTATTATAATCTTGTTCTAAGGTTAAATAATACAAGAACTATTGATTCTAGTGGTGGATTTTTTTCTCAAAAGGGTTTCTCCATGGTATATGTAGTATCACTTCTATCTTTTGGTCTTATTCTTCTACAATCTTTTGTCTATTTCTACAAATGGTAAAATGAATCTAAATAGATAATCATCCACAAATAATTTGTGAAAAGGAACACTTATTTAGGTCTATAGTATAATAGTTTTACAAGTTTTAAAGCTACATAATTACCTCCATTTTCAACATTGGTGTGTAGATATTGGTTCAATAATCTCATAGGGCAAGATTCAGCTATAGATGCCAGTCACAACCAACTTCATTGACTATCTTTTTGAGGATTCTCAAGATGGTTTTATTAGAAGCCTCAACTTGGTTGTTTCCCTGGGGGTAGTATGGAGTAGAAAAGTGATGTTGGATATTGAATTTTTGGCATAGGTCTCAAACATCCTAGTTTTTGAAATGTGTCCCATTATCTGAGATAATGGCTTGAGGGACACCGTAGCGGAAAATAAGGTAGTTTAGGATGAACTTGGATATTTTCTTCCCTATAATGTAGGTCTTTGGAATGGCCTCTACCCACTTTGTGAAGTACTTAGTGGTGGTGATAATGAACTTGTGTCCATTGGATGAGGTGGGAGTGATTTTACCGATGATATCAAGCCCCCATTGTGAAATGGGCCAAGGTGTTATAATTGGCTGGAGCTCCTGAGCTAGTGCATGGATGAGATCCCCATGTTGACGTTGCAGGAATTTCTTGACATATTCATGAGCTTCCTTCTCCATTGTTGGCTAGTAGTACCCTATTCTTAGCAGCTTCTTAGCCAAGGTCATACCATTCGAATTTGAACCAAAAATGCCATTGTGTACCTCAGTTAAAATAGTCAAATCTTCCTTGGTGTTTAGGAATTGTAAAAGGGTTCCTTCAATAATCCTACAGTATAGGGTGTCACCTAAGATAAAAAAAAATAGGATGACTTCTTGACAAATGTTTTTTTAAGGTTCGAGGTGATATCAACATGGAGGACTCCTATTTTCAAGTAGGTGTATATGTCATGGTACCAAAGATCATTGGGACCAACAATTTCACACATGAACTCAAACTCTTTTACCTCAAAAGCTGGTATGAGAAGCTGCTCTACCAGGAATTCATGTTTATGGACATTGCATGGGATATCCAATAGTGATCTAATTGTTGCCATGGCATCAACTTCTCTATTTTTTTCTCTTGGTATTTGCTCAAATGTGATTTCAATAAATAATTCCTTGAGGCTCTCCACCTATTTCTTATATGGGGTAATCTTGTCATCCTTTTTTTGGTATTCATCATTGACATGGTTGATGATATGTTGTAAGTCTCCATAAACTTTAAGTGTCATAATCTACCATTGTACTGCAATTATGAGTCCTATGACTAGAGCCTCATACTCTGTAATGTTGTTTGTGCAATGAAAAGGGTATGTGCAGGATCATGATGGGCCAAAAAGTGGCAATATGATGGGTATGTGTAGGGTATGTGGCTGACGACTTTTTTTTTTACCCAAAATTGATGAAACAAAAAGGGTTTTGAAAGGATATTCTCAGCTTTCCACCAATATAAATTATGCTTTAATTTGAATTTAATAAATAATTATTATTCATTTTCTATTTGAATTACGACTAAAGTCTTGATTGATAGGCTGATTGAAAAACTTCTATATCTTTCAAATGGTATCACATTTTTTGAATCCAAAACATGCATTGAACATTTTATGCTTTGCATACTATAGGATTAAAAAAAAATGAATTTCATGAAATTTTGACCAAGTTAAGGTGGTCAGACATACGAGTTTTTATATTTTTTAAAATTTGTAATAAAAAATTCATTCATTTACTTGGAAAAAATTACAAAAAAATATGCATCACATCGGGACATGAGTCCTCTATTTATATCTAAAATCTTATAAAAAATATTATTATTTTATTGTGGTTAGAGTGGTCAGATAGACAAATACTTATTTTATCCCTGAAATTTAAGTTCTACTGCATTGAAATTTCAAATTTTCACAAAATAGATTTTTTTTTTTAAATAAACCTAATAGTTTAGAAACTACATTCAATATGCTACAGATTCTATTCTTACATATTTTTGAAATAATATAGATAAGTTATTCAAATTTTTACGTCAAGTTGCCTAACTCATATTTTTCTAAATTTTCATTGCCATTTAAGGGCTTATTTTTTCCATGATGATCCTGTACATACCCAAAAGATAACTTATATGTCTTCGGTATGCAATGTCCTTGTGGTGTGATGAAGAAGACCCCTGCTCCTAACCCATGTTATGTGTAGGACCCGTCAAAATATACTTTCCAATGATCTATTGCACTTAGATTGAAGATTTCCTCATCGAGAAATTTTGATACTAGTGGATTTTCTAAATGTATAGGCGTCTCTTCTAGTTGGTGTGAAATTACCTGTTCTTTAATGGATTTTTGTTCTACATACTCAATGTTGTATTCTATTAAGATCATAACCCACTTAGCCATTCGCCCTATGAGCATTGCTTTAGAAAGTAGATAATTGAGAGGATCTATCTTGGTGATGAGTTTTATCTGATGTTCCAACATATAGTGCATGGATTTTTAGTAGCAAACACTACTATTATGCAAGCCTTCTCAATGAATGTGTAATTCATCTCATGTCCTAGCATGGTCCTACTGATATAGTAAATGGCGTGTTCCTTCCTTGTTTCATCATGTTAAGCTAATAGAGCCCCAAGTGTTGTTGTTGTCAATATGTATAGGATCAATGGCTTGTTTTGAATGGGAAGCATTAGGACTAGTGGTGTCAATAGGTATTCTTTGATTTTGTTGAATGTATGATCACATTTCTCATCCCATTTGTATGCTAATCCTTTGTGGAGTAGATGAGAATATGGGATAGCCTTATCTACTAACTGTGCTATGAATCGACGAATGGATTGGAGCCTTCCCTATAAACCCCTTAACTGCTTCAATATATGTGGTGCTTCCATTTCAAGAATTTCTTTGACTTTGGAAAGATCTATCTCGATTCCCCTCATTGAAATAATATACCATAGAAATTTCCCTAATTGAAGAAACATTTCTTAGGATTGAGTCTAACCTTGTACTCTTCTAGTTTGTCAAAAATAGAGGCTAGTGCTGCTATGTGATCTTGATGCTTCCTTGATTTGGCTAATATGTCATCCACATGGTCTTCTATAGTTTTGTGAATCATGTCATGGAAGATTAGCATCATAGCTCTTTGGTAGGTAGCTCCTATGTTTTTCAACCCAAATGGCATCATGTTCTGGCAATAAGTTCCCCATGGGCTAGTGAAAGCTATTTTGTGTTGGTCACCATTAGTTATCATGATTTGATTGTACCCTAAAAACCCATCCATCAGTGATAACATTTCATGGCCCGCGGTCATATCCACAATCATGTCTATATTTGGGAGAGGAAAATAATCCTTAGGGAATGCTTTGTTTAGGTCCCTAAAGTTGGTGCAAATGTGGATGCCCCCAATGGGTTTAGAGATAGGTACAAGATTTGAAACCCATTCAAGATAATCCATTGGTTGTGTGAAGCTAGCATCAAGGAGTTTTTGTAATTCAAGTTTGACTAGTAATGCAATTTGTGGATGCATCTTTCTTAGTTTGTATTATTGGTTTCACCTCTAGATAGATGGCTAGATGATGAACCACAACCTTAGGATCAAGACCAGGCATGTCAGGATAGGTCCATGCAAAGTTTACCTTTCTTTCTCTTAGAAATGTCGCTAAAAGTTCTTGTTCCTCAGTCAAAAGTGGTTTTTTATAGAAGGTGATATGTGGTGTTTCCTCAGACCTTAGATTGACTAGATTACATTTCTCTGCGAAGATTGCTGATTTCTCCTGATGAATAGCACTAAGGGAAAGATTGAATCCCTCATTCTTTGGTGCCTGAGAGAGGTTTTCACCATCAGATGCATCCTTTGTTTTTACTATTTTTGGGTCAAAAAGTGCCACAATGTAGTTTTCACTTAAAGAATATTGTACCCAAACCAGATTTTTTGCTTCATTAAGGTATTTTGCTTAAAAGAGTCTAAATCTTGTTAAAATGATGTCAAAACACAATTTTTGGGCAAGTCAAGTATGGACTTTGGTTAGTGTCATGTCAGTCGTCAATAGCAATTGGTCAGTACCTGGAGGTCTAAACCTAAACCTAGGATACAAAGCAAGAAATGTTATGATGGAGAAGTGCTTCACGATAAAATTTTATTCCTACAAGGTCAAATTAGTGGCCAAAACTATGTTCGAGGAATATGAAATAGATGGAAATTTCAAGCTGAAAGAAAATCTGCACACTTATAGCCTAGGGGCACCCTTCTTTTTGAAGTGTCAAATTCAATTGTTTTCACTTGCAAATGTATTCAATCTCTTCAAAATTAGCCCAGATTTTTGACGAGCTATCATGTGAAGTCATCTAAGTTGCAGAACTCTGGAAAATGCAGTTAGAAGTTGAAGGTAAGAAGAGAATACATGTCACAGAGGCTGTCAAAATCCTAGTTTTAGCACACCTGTAGCCTAGGGGCGCCCTTGAATTTGACCTCTAAGATGGATGAATCTGCCAATTTTGTTTCTAGATAATCTTTTCCAATCTAGTCCAGCTCTGCAACACACCTGCATGCGAGATGATCTAACATACTAAGTAACTGTAGCAAATTTTCTACTGAGAACATAAAATAGAGGGTGGAAAAATGTTGAAAAACACACTTGTACCTCTATAGGCCAGGGGTGCCTAGCCTTTAGGCGTGCCATATGAGGTTATTTGCAGTCGCAGTATTCACAAGACTTGTGTGCAATCCTCCTGGCTATCCAATGAATCCAACCGTTAGCCCATAGGGTGTGTCAAATTCCAATGAATGAAGGAACAATGGAGGTCACTAAAGAAATTAGACAACTAGAAAAATGGTTGTGGGAAATACATACTCCCTTGGAAAAGGTGCCTTTCTTTTTGAGGTCTTAGAAGCAGTTTTCTCACTTCATCACCTCTAGAGACATCTCTTCCTAGTGCTTCTAGCTACATAGAGAGATTTTCGATGTATGAATTAGAGCACTCTAGCTCCCAGTGTTAGGGGTCAAAGTATGGTGATCATGTTAAAGTTACACTTTTGTCAAAGTGGTGATTGCACCTTTGCAGTCCAGGGGCACCCTTGTTTTTGGGGTTCCTGAGGCGGCTTTCAAACGCCTTACATACAGTCTTTGGTTGCATAATTCTTCTAGCTACGTGATGAAACTATCATTTAGTCAGCGAGACTCATCATTCACAAGGGTATGTGCAGGATCATGGTATTCCAAAAAGTGGCAATGGAGAAAAAATTATTTGTTTCATCGACTCAAAAATGCAAAAATGCCGAGTTGACTTTATGTGGCTTGGGTGTTAGTACACACTACCGAAGCAAAGCCCAAACCTAGATTTCCATATCAGATATCTAATTTGGATCGGATATCTGATCCAAATCGGATATCCAATTTGTGACACACATATATATTTTATTTTGGCCTGATTAAAACTCATTTAACATTTCTTTAACCACGGGCGCATAGTGAAAACTTCATTCCGCAAATCAGATATCCGATTTCGTGCAAATCCATCTTCAAAAGGTTAGATTCTTGGTTTTTATTTTCTCTAATCAAATTTTCAATTAGATTTGTGTAATTTTAGTTAATTTTTTATAGATTTTTTTCAAAATAGGGTTTTTGATAGATTTTTTATGAAAAAATTTAGTATGGATTTTGATATAAAAATAGTGTTTTTTATGTATTTGGATTAAAAATTAGAGAATTTTATAGATTTTTGTTAAAAACTAGGGTTTTTGTTGGATTTTTTTTAAAACTAGGGTATTTTTATAATATTTTCATTTATATTGTCTAATTTTAATTAGATTAATTTGTTTTTAACTTTAATCAGGCATTATGGCTGCTGACAATGAAAATGCACAAATGCCAAACAGTCCACCACCTCCACAGCCATCAATTGAAGAATTAATTTGTGAAAAATTACAAAAATTAAGGGGCATTTCTAAAGTTTATACGAGTCCCTCGATTATCTGAGATGTCAAACACAATGAAAGAAATAATTAAAAACATAGAAACCCTCTCCTCGCAACATAATTCCTTTCATTCATGGCGAGAAGACATGAGAGAATATTATGCATGTGGATTGTCTTATGATGATGTGAAAGATCTCGGAATAACCAAACCCCAAATAGCCTCTTTATTTGTTAACCCCCACACTGGTTTGTTGGTTAATGTTAATAAACCAAAACTTTCTATAAAATGGTGCACTCACAGAGACAATGTAGAAAACTTTTGGGATTGTTGGTGTATGGTTTTTTTGAAACCACCGAACAACAATTGTGATATACCATTTTACTTTATAAAAAAATTATATGCTGAGTTTGTGTTAGGGCATCATGTCAATTACTTTGACATTAAACCCTTCCAGGGCGTTGGTGGAGGTATGCCCCAGGATAGACTAGGGGTAGTTAGAGTAATACCCCACCCATATGTTCCCCCTCCTCCCCTTCCTCCACCACCTTCAGTATACCATCTAGATATTATGCAGGATGTGGCCACACAGACTATCCACGCTATTCACTCTTTGAGTGGTCTTTTGGTTTCGCATGCTTCTGTAGTAGCTCAGCCACATTCTGGTGATGTTGGTGATGGCTCGAAAGTGTCGATCATCCTCGCCAGTCCACATATTTGTGTACCACATACTTGCTCCATGTGTCTCTAGATATGCTTAGGTCCTCTTGTATAGCCTGCCGAGCATCCCTTGGACACTTCCGATTATGACTTCCATGATGTGGACATTATGATCAGACGCTAGGGAGTGGAGTCATCAATCGCATAAAAGTCCCTCTCCCAAGCAGAGAGGGGACATTGAATAGTTTTGGAGTAGATTTTAATGAAAACTGTTTAGTATGGATTTTGATGAAATTGAATGTTTGTAATGGATTTGATTTAAAAATAGTGTTTTATGTATTTGGACAAGTACTAGAGAATTTTATAGATTTTGTTAAACTAGGGTTTTTGTTGTATTTTTTTTAAATTAGGTATTTTATAATATTTACTTATACGTCTAATTTTAATTAGATTAATTTTTTTTTAACTTTAATCAGGCATTATGGCTGCTGATAATGAAAATGCACAAATGCCAAACGCTCCACCACCTCCATAGCCATCAATTGAAGAATTAATTGTGAAAAATTACAACAATTAAGGGGCATTTCTGAAGTTTATACGAGAGTCCCTCGATTATCTAAGATGTCAAACACAGTGAAAGAAATAATTAAAAACATAGAAACCCTCTCCTCACAACATAATGCCTTTCATTCGTGGTGAGAAGACATGAGAGAATATTATGCATGTGGATTGTCCTATGATGATGTGAAAGATCTTGGAATAACCAAAGCCCAAATAGCCTCTTTATTTGTTAACCCCCTCAGACCGGTTTGCCAGCCATCGTTAATAAAACAAAACTTTCTATAAAATGGCGCACTCATAGAGACATTGTAGAAAACTTTTGGGATCGTTGGTGTATGGTTTTTTTGAAACCACCAAACAACAATTGTGATATACCATTTTACTTTATAAAAAAATTATATGCTGAGTTTGTGTTAGGGCATCATGTCAATTACTTTGACATTAAACCCTTCTAGGGCGTTGGTGGAGGTATGCCCTAGGATAGACCAAGGGTAGTTAGAGTAATACCGCCTATATGTTCTCCTCTTCTTCAAGCACTCTTTCGGGCAAGATACCATCTCTGAGAGCATATATGATCTTCACCTCCAACCCCAACCCTCCCAGCTCACCCACATCTCCCCGTGATGTTGGTGATGGCTCGAGTGTCAGCCAAGATCATCCTCACGTCCACATGGTGTACTCACATACTTGCTCCATGTGCCACCAGATAAGCTTGGGTCCTCTTGTACAGCCTGTCGAGCATCCCTTGGACACTTCTGATTATGACCTCCATGATGTGGACATTGTAGATCAGACGCAGGGGAGTGGAGCGCACCCTACAAAGTCCTCTCCTCCTAGAGAGGGGACATTGGAATAGTTTTGGATAGAATTTTTATGAAAAAATTGAGTTTAGTATGGATTTTGATGAAAATTGAATGTTTGTAATGGATTTTGATTTAAAAATAGTGTTTTTATGTATTTGGATTAAAAATTAGAGAATTTTATAGATTTTGTTAAAAACTAGGGTTTTGTTGGATTTTTTAAAACTAGGTATTTTTATAATATTTTCATTTATATTGTCTAATTTTAATTAGATTAATTTGTTTTTAACTTTAATCAGGCATTATGGCTGCTGACAATGAAAATGCACAAATGCCAAACAGTCCACCACCTCCACAGCCATCAATTGAAGAATTAATTTGTGAAAAATTACAACAATTAAGGGGCATTTCTGAAGTTTATACGAGTCCCTTGATTATCTGAGATGTCAAACACAATGAAAGAAATAATTAAAAACATAGAAACCCTCTCCTTGCAACATAATTCCTTTCATTCGTGGTGAGAAGACATGAGAGAATATTATGCATGTGGATTGTCCTATGATGATGTGAAAGATCTCGGAATAACCAAAGCCCAGATAGCCTCTTTATTTGTTAACCCCCGCATTGGTTTGCTGGTTAATGTTAATAAACCAAAACTTTCTATAAAATGGTGCACTCATAGAGACATTGTAGAAAACTTTTGGGATCGTTGGTGTATGGTTTATTTGAAACCACCGAACAACAATTATGATATACCATTTTACTTTATAAAAAAATTATATGCTGAGTTTGTGTTAGGGCATCATGTCAATTACTTTGACATTAAACCCTTCCAGGGCGTTGGTGGAGGTATGCCCCAGGATAGACCAGGGGTAGTTAGAGTAATACCCTGCCCATATGTTCCCCCTCCTCCCCTTCCTCTGCCACCTTCAGTACACCATCCTGATATTATGCAAGATGCGGCCACACAGACTATCCATGTTATTCACTCTTTGAGTGGTCTTTTGGTTTCACATGCTTCTGTAGTAGCTCAGCCACATTCTAGTGATGTTGGTGATGGCTTGAGTGTTGTTGCATCATCCTCGTCAGGTCCACATATTTGTGTACCACATACTTGCTCCATGTGTCTCCAGATATGCTTGGGTCCTCTTGTACAGCCTACCGAGCATCCCTTGGACACTTCTAATTATGACTTCCATGATGTGGACATTATAGATCAGACGCAGGGGAGTGGAGCACACCGTACAGAGTCCTCTCCTGCTAGAGAGGGGGACATTGGAATAGTGACATAGGTAAAATTTAAGTTGTGAATTCATAACTTGCATTTTTTTTTAAATGAATATTAATAAGAGATTGTATAATGTACTAATATTTATTTACATGGTCTATTTAATAGTTGATGTCTGAGGAGGAGCTGACACAAGTGATGGATAGCACCCTGAGGGCCATTTCATTTGGCCTCGACATGCACACAATATATATTTTTGCACTCACTCATTTACATTTATTTATTATATACTTTCTTGTCATTTGAATTGTCATTAATGAAATTATATAATAACTTATATGTTTATCTTATTTTCCTCTTGTAGGAAATACCTAGTGCGAGCAAGGTGCAGCCTTGTCCATATTATGGAAGTGTAATGTTGGATAAGGGGAAGGTAATTGAACTCAAATTTGATTGAAATAAGAATTTTAAGATCTTATATTGATTATACATACATCGACATAGATTGGTAGTTTCATATGTACTTGTCATTTTTATGTGCAGGGAATTATGAGCTATACATCCTTGTTGACAATTGCCAGAATGCCCGAAGCAGTACGTATTGGAACACTTGAAGGAGTAGGTGTTGAAGCACCTCAAGGAGGAGGTGTCGAAACACCTAAAGGAGATAAAAAAAAAAAAAAAAGATCAACCTAAAGAAGTATGTGTTCATTTTATTTTGTGTTTGGTATTTATATGTTCCTATTACTTACAATTGTATGCTAACTTGGATCACTTTTATATTTTTTTTCACCTATATAGATTGAAATTACAAAAGATGGTTTGGTTGGTTCTTTGAGAGGGGCATATTCTAGGACTCTGACCCTTTGAAGAGACAATATTTTAGGTAATCAAGATTACAATTTTAGAGTTCAATTATAATTTAATGTATATTGATTTTGATGTTAATTGTTTAATTTTAAATTATATAATATAACTAATCTCAATTGTGGTTTGACTTTTTCTTGTGCAGCTACCTTCAGAGGCAATGAGTGCTTCAAAGAGGCTCCATTTTGATGATCCACCAGTAGTTTAGGATGAGATAGAAATTTTGGCATGTAAATATTGAATAGATATCGAGATGGCATATGCCACATATTGTAAAATTTTGTTTGAGTTGGCATTGATGCCATTTTTGTATATGGACATACACTTGATTATTGGATAATTTGATATATAGAAGTTGACAATCAAATTTAATTGCCTCCTCATGTGCATATTAAACTCTTTGAAAATTTAATCAAGTGAGCAATGGTTAAATATCTTGATGTACAATAGCATAAAAGAATGGTTATATTATGTAGTTTATTCATATTGCTGATTACATTGCATTGCACATCTTTCAAACTCAAAGCATTACTTCACATTGCATAAGTAACAACTAGATGCTGATAGATGAAAAAATTTCAATTACAATATAGTTTTTACAAAGTCAACCTAAGCAGTTATGCAATTACTTTACATTACATAACTAATAATTAAAAATTTATTCATATTATTGATTACATTGCATTGCACATCTTTCAAACTCAAAGCATTACTTCACATTGCATAAGTAACAACTAGATGCTGATAGATGAAAAGATTTCAATTACAGGCCTGTTGTCCCCTCATTCCACACACTATGCAACCATTTACTTGTGGTGTAGGGGCCGAACAATGGACAAAACATGTAAAAATAATATATATATATGCAGCCTAAAAGCATGAATTAGTACCAATATTAATGCATCACCATTGATTACCTTGAAGTAGAGATTTGAATTAGCATCATTCTTTAAGAAGCCCAAACTAGACAGGTACCGATCAATCCTTTCGTACCATGCACAAGGAGCCTGCTTAAGACCATACAAGGCCTTCTTCAACTTACACACATGTGACTCCTTCCCATGAACCTCAAAACCATCAAGTTGCTTGACGTAAACTTCTTCCTCAATCACACCATCGAGAAAAGTTGTCTGCACGTCCATTTGATGAATCTTCCATCCTCTTGATGCAACAAGGGCAATGATAGTTCTGATAGAAGTGTAACGAGCAACAGGAGCAAATGTTTCTTCATAATCAACTCCCTCTTTCTGAGAAAACCACTGTCGGTGTCAGTGGGTACATTTCTTGACAATGCTGAGCAAAACAAATATTCATTCTTCTGTGGAGAAACATCATCTACATCTGCAACGGAGGCTTGATGCTTAGGTCTATCTGAACAATGTTTGGAAAAGTGACCAAACTTATCACACCTAAAGCATTGAATCTTGGACAAGTCTCGCTTCTTCTTGGAAGGGGGAGCACCATCATTTCCTTTGTCTTGATTCCTCTTGAAGAATCCCTTCTTTCCACTTCTTCCTTTCTTCTTTGAAGGTTGGGCAGAAAGAACATGAATCTCTTCATTAGTAGAATTTTGGCCAACACCTCTAACCATCAATCTTCATGCATAATGAATGCAATCGACCCTCAAACAATCGAACTTCAGGAGTTTGGACCTTGCACTAATTCCTTGAATATAGGACTCCCAAGACAATGGCAAACCATTGAGGGCAAGCATTGTCAAATCCTTATCTTTAACTTGTTGATGGGTGTTTTATGACACACTCATACATCAGAATAAAAATGCCCAGAGACACCCTATCCTCTCTTGAAAAACCACCCCATATGCTAAGATTGTGAGAATATCATATGGTGATTCCAAGGTTTCTTATGTCAGGTCTTGACGTGTGGTAAGCTCAATGGGCGTTGTGATTTGCTAGTAATCACAAGGGGACTTACGCTGGATTTTTTTAATTCACAATGAAGGTCTGGACAATGAAGCTCTTTTATTTGGGTTGTAGATCAAACAAACTGAAAAAGGAAACAAGGGGTCAGAAGTTCTAATCTACTTCCTAAGAATTCAAGAGACGGTATTGACTTGGTGAAATGAAACCAAACTTTGTTTCGCCATGCAGGAATCGCGCCAACTATGCAAAGCCATTGCAATCTTCAAGGAAATGTGCTTATGGTTTTCATATCATGAATAACTACCTTCCAAACGAACAATATTTATCTAGACAGAAGTTAAGAATCCACAGAGTAAGCTCAGGCTAACTTTACGCATTGAACGAAAATCATCTGTTCAAAGAAAGTATGAGCAAAATTTCCACCATAAATCAATGCTTATCAAATCTTGCATTCATCTAACAAACTTTCAAAGAAAATTTTATTCCAAGTGTAATCTAATTCTAATCTATCTCCAATCTATGGTGGAAGAAGTTATGCAACCATGCACACTATTTGACAATAAAAGTGGTTCAAATCAAATCATGCATAAGAGCTTTTATTATCAGAAATAGTCTATCACAACAATTCTATACACTGTCTCCACCCTTTACAAATGAGGGGCGAGCTTAATTTCACTTTAAGGCTGGTAGAATTCCTCTTTTCTCTTGCCATTTCAGACTTAACATGCTGAGCGGACTTCACTCATTCACTTTCCATGTTCATATTATTCTAAGTGCAGACACTCATTATCCTCTTGAAGCGGATTTGGCAAGATTCCATCTTTTATGCCATGTCACTCTTTGGTAAGCGCGGACCTTGTCAAGTTTCATGGCCAAGACATGTGGCAGACTTCAATCATGTTTGACACATCCCTTTCTTAACATGGGCGGGCTTTGCTGAGTGTTTATGCCAAGAAACAAGGGCAAACTTTCCTTTATGTATTGCTAGCAGACTTTTCTTTATACCAAGCCATTGATTATTTCGTTGGAGCGGACTTGGCTATATTGTATGCCACTTTTGTATGGCTGGGTGGGCTTAGTCTTAGCAAGTGCCATGTTTTAATCTTGAATCGGACTCTACTCTCCTCTTTGCTAGCGGACTTCCTTCTCTCTTTTCCAAGCTCTGTCATGTGTTGAAACGGCTGGAAGAGATCGACGAAGCTACTAACATCAACAGAATTGTGGTAGCTTGATATACAGAGTCTATTGATGCCAGGGTTCAATTTGTATGATATTGAGAGTGGTAGCTTAATATAGGTCCACAATACCTTTTTGTAATATCATAGAATAGGGCTCATAGACCGAGATCTAGTCAAAATGTATCTCAAATGCACAAAAAAGAATGAAATTACATCAAACTAAGTTTGTGAAGAAGTTAACTCTATTGCCCACTAGTTTCCCTTAAGAGTCCAAAGTGCTAAAAGGCAACAATTTCTGAAGGGCTATTTCTTGGAGACCGTGAGGCATACAGATTCTTCATTGAAGGCTATGGGATCATTTTGAGACCATCTACAAAAACCTCTCTCGATTTTTGCTATCTCAGAGGTATTTTCTTGTGGTGATGACTTTTCAGTGGAGGGAAAAGTTGCCAGTTGCAAGCAGTGTAAAGTTGCAAAGTGGTGCAACTTTCATTCTGCAACTTGTACGACCAAATGAACTATTCCAACACGTCCGTATGGGTATGTTTATGCTAGGGATGGTCCTCTTTTGCACCCAAATACGCCGAATCACTCCGAGCTACATTGGACTGACGATTTCCCTTAAGAGTCCAAAGTGCTAAAAGGCAGCAATATTTGAAGGGCTATTTCTCAAAGACCGTGGGGCATACAGACTCTCTGTCAGAGGCTACATGATTGTGTTGGACCATCTACAAAAACCTCTCTCGGTTTTTGCTATCTCGATGGCGTTTTCCTATGGTGATGACTTTTCAATGGAGGGAAAAGTTGCCAGATGCAAGCAGTGTAAAGTTGCAAAGTGGTGCAACTTTCATTCCGCAACTCGTACGACCAAACAGACTGTTCCAACATGTTTGTATGGGTACGTTTACACTAGGGATGGTCCTCTTTTGTACCCAAATACGTCGAATCACTCTGAGCTACATTGGACCGACGATTTCCGTTAAGAGTCCAAAGTGCTAAAAGGAAACAATATTTGAAGGGCTATTTCTCAGAGACCGTGGGGCATATAGACTCTTCGTCGAAGGCTATGGCATCATGTTGGGACCATCTACAAAAACCTCTCTCGGTTTTTGCTATCATGGAGGTGTTTTCCTATGGTGATGACTTTTCAGTGGAGGGAAAAGTTGCCAGATGCAAGCAGTGTAAAGTTGCAAAGTGGTGCAACTTTCATTCTGCAACTCGTACGACCAAACAGACTGTTCCAACATGTCCGTATGGGTATGTTTATGCTAGGCATTGTCCTCTTTTGCACCCAAATACACTGAATCACTCTGAGCTACATTGGACTGGCGATTTCCCTTAAGAGTCCAAAGTGCTAAAAGGCAGCAATATTTGAAGGGCTATTTCTCGGAGACCATAGGGCATACAGACTCTCTGTCAAAGGCTACGGGATCGTGTTGGGACCATCTACAAAAACCTCTCTCAATTTTTGCTATCTTGGAGGCGTTTTCCTGTGGTGATGACTTTTTAGTGGAGGGAAAAGTTGCCAGATGCAAGCAGTATAAAGTTGCAAAGTGGTGCAACCTTCATTCCACAACTCGTACGACCAAACAGACTATTCCAACATGTTTGTATGGGTACGTTTACGCTAGGGATGGTCCTCTTTTGCACCCAAATACGCCGAATCACTCCAAGCTACATTGGACTGGCGATTTCTCTTAAGAGTCCAAAGAGCTAAAAGGCAGCAATATTTGAAGGGCTATTTCTCGGAGACCGTGGGGCATACAGACTCTCCGTCGGAGGGTATGGGATCGTGTTGGGACCATCTACAAAAACCTCTCTCATTTTTTTCTATCTCAGAGGTGTTTTCCTGTGGTGACGACTTTTCAGTGGAGGGAAAAGTTGTCAGATGCAAGCAGTGTAAAGTTGCAAAGTGGTGCAACTTTCCTTACGCAACTTGTACGACCAAACAGACTGTTCCAACACATCTGTATGGGTACGTTTATGCTAGGGATGGTCCTCGTTTGCACCCACATATGCTGAATCACTCCAAGCTACATTGGATCGGTGATTTCCCTTAAGAGTCCAAAGTGCTAAAAGGCATAAATATTTGAAGGGCTATTTCTTGAAGACCGTGGGGCATACAAACTCTTCGTCATAGGCTATGGGATCGTGTTGGGACCATCTACAAAAACCTCTCTCGGTTTTTGCTATCTTGGAGGAATTTTCCTGTGGTGATGACTTTTCAGTGGAGGGAAAAGTTGCCAAATGCAAGCAGTGTAAATTTGCAAAGTGGTGCAACTTTCATTCCGCAACTCGTATGACCAAACAGGCTATTCCAACACGTCCATATGGGTACGTTTACACCACAGATGATCCTCTTTTGCACCCAAATACTCCAAATCACTCCGAGCTACATTGGACCGACAATTTCCCTTACGAGTCGAAAGTGCTAAAAGGTAGCAAGCTTGTGTTGTAATTGTAATTGTAAGTGCTAAAAGGTTGGATCAAGCTTGTGCAGGTTATAACAACGTCATCTTTAATTGTAATTGTGTTGTTTAAATCCACCTGGCTCATGCATCATAAAACTCTTACTCAATCAACTTGAACATTATGCACACCCAAATACCTTGTTTCCACTTTGCTAGATCAAAGACTCAATTACATTGGAAATGACCTTCACATGACATTTTTTAATTTTTTTGGGAAAAAGTGGCAAGCCACTGTAATTTATTATATATAAATAGGAGATATTACAAAACTTGGTTCAAACGAGCATACCGGTAGGAAAGAACCAGGAAGAAAACCTTCGGTTGTAGCTCGATTAATTACAATAAGTTACTATAGAATTGTCTCAATACACAGTTATGGCCTTCTTACATTGTTTCACACTTCAAAATTGAAATTTTACAAAATTTTCCTATTGGAGGCATTGAGGGCACAGTCTTCCATAAGAGTAGTATGTTCACGTTCTGGACTGCCAAGCACCTGTACAAACCATCAAGCTAGCAATTAAACTACATACAATAGAAAAGATGCTTAGAATAACCAATCTATATTACTGTAATCTTTCGCATACCTCTCTGAAAGGATCAAAGCTAGCTATTGTTGCAGCAGGTCCATGATCAATCGTGCCAAAAATATCACAAAATTTGTCAAATGAGAAATCTATATTGTCACAATAGAAAATATGGTTAGACTAACAAATCTATATTAATCTAAATAACCTGAATGATGATGAATTGGTAATGCAAACTATTAAAAATGCTTAGAATAACCAATCTATATTACTATAATCTTTCACATACCTCTCTGAAAGGATCGAAGCTGGCTATTGTAGCAGTAGGTCCATGATCAATCGTGCCAAAAGTATCACAAAATTTGTCAAATGAGAAATCTATATTGTCTTAATAGAAAATATGGTTAGACTAATAAATCTATATTAATCTAAACAACCTGAATGATGATGAATTGGTAATGCAAACTATAAAAAATGCTTAGAATAACCAATCTGTATTACTGTAATCTTTCGCATACCTCTCCGAAAGGATCGAAGCTGGCTATTGTAGCAGTAGGTCCATGATCAATCATGCCAAAAATATCGCAAAATTTGTCAAATGAGAAATCTATATTGTCACAATAGAAAAGATGGTTAGACTAACAAATCTATATTAAATTATAATGAACTTAACCATAATGAACCTAAGCATTGTACCTTCCATTCTTGAAAATGCTATTCAAGTGTGTTTGAAGGGTCATCTCTTTGCTTAAGAGTATCCAATATTGCTTCATGATCAGCATTACTAAGTGTCCATAGTTGTTTTTTCTTTGGTCTGGCATGATGCTTGAACAACTTAACATTTGTTGCTATAACAAGGTGCGAATACATGAGAATGGTTTTGTGTTTCTCATAGTCTTCAAATGCAGGTATGCCATTCTTTCTAACCATATATGTTCGCAACCAAGTTCCTGCAACCACAACTGAACCTGTAGGATACATGAACCCATCATCATCTTCCATCGGTTGTGTTTGCTTATGCTTTACCTCCACACATTGAGCCAACCAATGATCACGATCTCTCTTCATTTCCCATGTGGTGCAACAACTGCAAAACATGTCCCTAGTTGTAGTAGATCTGAAAATTAGGTGTAATCAACTGAACTTTCCATTATGTCATTTCTCATGGATATTGTTTGAGATAATGGAGTTAGATACTGTGGAATCCATGTATCCACCCACTCACTTGACTCGCATTGATCCCACTCGCACTGAATACAACTCTGACAAAAACAAACCAAATCTTGTGTCCAAATGGTCCATGTGCTTGCATCTGAGCTTCGAAATGAATGTATCTTTGAAGAATCTTTGATTGCATGACAATCCAATCTGCCTCCCAATGTACCCTCCTCAACCAACCAAAAGCATCTGTGCACTGTTGAATCAAGTGTCCCTCCCTGTGACAATGTTGAACTACACCAATCAACAATAGAACGTGCATCACTAAACTTTTCTCCTAAAATCTTTAATTGCTCCTTAACTAGAGCTCTTTTTACACATGCTCTTGCTCCATCGTGCTCCCCTTTCCCATGCCTAGCTTCAAAAAAACTCCAAATATGAGGTACACCCCTCTCTACATGCATTCTACTCAACCAATAAAACATACGAGCATTCTTGAATTGACCTGTGCAGTTATCTGACCAAATGAGATGTCGGCCCATTGCTATATCATGCTCGTGCAAGGACTCAAAAAAATTCTCAAAACAATGTTGGACATACTCGGATGAGTGAGATCTATCATCACTCATATAAAAATGATACTCTCTTATTATCTTTCGATCCTCCTTTGTACTATCAAGTGCATGTCTAAATGTTATGTGGACATATATAGCAATTTTAATGGAATTGTAATACTGAGATTGCACCTCATTTTGTGGTTGCAATGTTTAGTTTTCTGCAAAATCAACAACTGATATAATAGTGCCAATTGGAAAAGAGTCCTTACACATTCTAAATTGTTGATCCAACCACTGATACCTATGACTATGCCTTTCATTCTTGTAGAAGAGATTGTCCTTAAAATCTGAAATAAAATCAGCAACACTGCTTTCTTTTGAAACCAACTCACATCTAGAACCTTCACCTCCACTCTGCAAAGTATATTTGACTATCTCATATCTCTTTTTCTCAACAAGCTTCTTTCCAAATTCATGTTCGGAACCCTCATGAAAACATTGAACAAACTTTGACAAGCCACCACATTGTAAGCACTTTGCATTTAAACATTCATTTCTATAGAAAAAACAACCATCATCTCTAGAACATAAAAAAAGATCTAACAAATCCCTTGATGATTTCGGAAGATGCATTTCACCACACTCCTGCAACATTTCATTAGTATGCAAAGTAGAATGGATATAACATAATAGTTCATGGTACATTGAAAACTCCACATGGTATTTGCAACAAGAAGCATTACAAATTTTAAGAGGCATACAATTAAATGGCTTCAAACCTTCAAAATTCCTTTGCGAGATTTCCATATTTGGATGTGTTTCAATAAATTTTTTGAACAACATTGTTTGGCTTGATTCCAAGAAATGTTTAGGATGTGGTGTACGGTCTTGATTTCCAATTCTTAACTTTAAAACATCCTTTTGCATTGGGTGATAATTTAGAGTTATCATGCCAAAATTGTTGAATTACTTGTTTTACATTATCGGGCTTAGCTTCTTATCAACACCGGAAGCCTCCTTAAAAGCTCTTTCCTCCATGTATCATTTTGAAGAGGATCATCTATTCTTTTCTCTTGCAAGTGCTCTATCCAAAAGTTTTATGATTTATGTCAAAATCAATACAAGTTTGTCCTATATGAGCCTTTTCACCTGATGGCTTACTAGGGCTTGTAATGACTCCTCCTGTTCTCTATCTTTTTCTGTTAGTTTTTCCAATAGAATTGGAGAGCATTAAAAAAAAAGATTTTCGACAATAATATCATTTTTTTCTCGGTCTTCTTATGGACACAAATCTTCAATTTGGCGTTGTGCTGTCCCATCTTTGCATCTTTATCAATTGTACAAAAAATTTACTTCCCACAATGTCTTATCGCTTAAAATATTGTATGAAAGTCTTCTAGCCCACAACCTAATGGTTCGTGTTGACCTCTTGCCTTAAAAATTGTTTATAATGTTCTAATCAATTTCAATTAACCATTTAGGGGTTTTTGAAGGTCTTGAGTTTGGAATATGTCTTTCTTCCACACAAGGTTCTTCATTTCTCATGTAATTTGGTGAAAAATAATTTACACTTAGTTCAATATTATGTTCAACATCTTCATTTCCAACATTTTCACACCTTCAATTTGACACTCTTATCCTAATTTCAAAGACCATATTCAACATCTCTCGAATCCAACATTTTTACCTTGAACATTTTCTATTATCAGACTTCACATTTCATTCCAATTTGAATATCACGC